>JAVJIF010015394.1:0-115332 GCA_038442645.1 Agave tequilana
AAGCACCTAACAATGGCACCAAAAGTTTAACAAAGTTATTGCACAATTTAAATCACTGTCCATGAACATAATAAACGCTTTATTACAAGAACTTTGATAATGGCTATATCATTTTTTGTCTATATGTAGACGATATTATTATTCTTGGAATTTCTCTTGATGCAATGCAAAGGGAAATGATTATCTCCCCTAAACTTGAGATGAAGGTTCTAGGTCCTTCTCATTGCTCTAGACACTACTTGCTTAGAAGCTGAATGGTTAAAGAATTTCTTATCTGAATTCTATATCATGCCTAGATCCAATCTTCCAATCTCAGTTTATACTGATTTGAGATCCACTATTGAGATTCTAAAGCAAGAGAATGCTAAAAAGAAGATGAATAAACATATTCAGATCAAACTCAAGTCAACAACGCCTATTGGATAAAATTGTGATTCTAGACTTTGTGAAGTCTGAGAAGAGAGATGGTGTTAAGCTCATAGTAGATTTCACTGATAGCGGCAACCTAACCTACTTGATCAGGAGCTGGTTTCGTGAAAGAGGTTCAATGTGGTAGTAACGAGCTGAAATGGTGATACTTGTGTGGAGCATCGACCATATATGTTTATATACTCTATGTAGCACTGTAGCTACTGCCATTTCTCTATGGTGATGCTGCCCTTATAATACAGCTAGGTAAGGCTGAGTTAAACTCTTAATAAGTTCGACGCGTGAAGTGTGAATGGTATAAGGTCTAACTATAGCACCTTGGAGGACTTCCCTATATGAGAGGAATCGTGATGGCCGTGTTGGGGGGCAAGGCTGGCCCTAGAAACTTCTCACGAGTCGGTTATTGTGAGCATGACCTTTAACGCTCAACCTGCTCGCTCAATAGATAGAGACTTACTGTGTGCGTCTTTCATCAATATCTGATTTTCATCAAAATCTGGTTAAGATGCCTAATCCAAGGCATAGTCTATTATGTCTTTCAGGTGGCGATGAAATTCACTAAGGTTAGATTTAAGGCCGCAAGCTGTCGACCTGGAATTCATAGTATGATATTGCCCAAAATTTCTCTGTTTATGATTTATGATTTGTGTATTCATACTGCTTTCTTTTGTCTTTCCTGAAACTTGAGTTTTGAGGGGATTGTTGGATGTGTATTTGTGTCATGCCCCGTTTTCCGAAATACGCTAGAATAGAGACGCGATGAGAGTCGGCGACGCTTATACGCAAGAAAACTACCCCACGTATACGCGCTAAACCTTAAGTAACCTGAACGAGTTATACAAAAATTTACTATAGTAAATTACATCACTGCAATGTCACATATAACTATCCATACATGATAACATATGAATACAGAAATAGAATAAGTACTGAGTCCGATATACAGGAATCAAAGGAAACAACAAGAATAAAAGAGAGGCAAGAGTACCGATAATTAACAGATGAAAACTCCAAACTCCTCATGATGCATATGATCTCATCGAACACCTGATCATTATAACAAGGTATCTTATATCTGAATGCACAAATTTAGGGGAGTCAGAAAAACTACTAAAGAGTGTGTAAGATAAGAGAAGTGTGCACATGCATAATACGTGTATACAATAATAACATGACTAAACTGTAGATAAAAAATAACTGAATAACCAATATCAGAATAAATCTATAAAAAAAGACAACTTATACTACTGTAAAGTAACTACTGATATCAAAGAGATGTGTAACCTAGCATGTGTCTCTAATATGCTATTATTATTAACGTAACTAATGTGGTACTTAGATGCGTCCCATACCACAATCATTTTCCCGCATATCAAACAATATTATCATTGTTGTAACTGCCTGCCAATGTAATGCATATGTTTTGAAAGGTTACCATGCATGTTCTGTACCACGTCTAACACTCCTCGCGCTAAACCATGACAGGCTGCAAAGCTCTAATAACTGAGACCATAGCCCCACCTAAAAGACAGCCAGTGTGGTGCCTAGTCTGGGCATAGCCCTGACAACTGACAATTGAATAACTAGGTAGCCAGTACTCCTTGATTCCCCATGGTGGAACCCACAGTTCGATATACCATTATAAGTCCTTTTAAAATACACGACATGCATTATCAGGCAATTACCTATTTTTTCTGGGTTATGCTATTTTTTATTAACAAGCAATAATATAATGTAAGTTGTTATTAAAATGAAATAGTGACAGAATATCTCCAACAACTGATGATGTCAATAATAGCTGATAACTGAAGAACTAATATCTGACAACTGACAACTAACAACTGATAATTGACATCTGTATAGAATATGGAGATATAATCACTAATAACAATGGTACCACTAACAACTGGTAACTGATGATAAATATCTGATGACTAATATAAAACTCTGAAAATATATAATCACTGATATCCATGAGATCACTAACACAGTATCTATATCTATAACTGAGTTAACCAAGAACCAATCATGAAGTAAAGTCTACTAAATATCCTCAAAGTCAAACTAAAACAATGGATACCGAAATCATAAATAAAGAGTAGAACATCCTCGAATAACATGTAATATAAAATAATCTACATCTTAAAAGCATACCTAGAGGGGGGTGAATAAGTGTAGTACTAATATAATAACAAATGATGCGGAATTTAAAATTAATTGCTAACACACAAAATGTAACCAAGAGTGAGTCCGAATTCCTGGTGAAGGGCTCTGGAGCTACTCCTCGAGATTCATCTAAAGTAAGAATTGAGGTGCTTCAATAACTCTCTTGTGAACACACGCGTGAGCACACAAATAATATCTAGCATGTATATGAATATGAACAATGTATAGCAATGCAAGATATAAGAGAGATGAGAGTTGAGAGAAAAGATCCAAACACAAACAAAAGGATATGTTTCGAGGTTCAAGCCACTGCTATATGTCCCCGCCTTGACACATAAGGATTTTCAATATCCACTATGGATCTTCCACAAAAGGACCTCCACTGAGGAATTACAACTATACAAATAGGAGTACACAACTCCACTCACACTACTCTACAGAAGAGGAAGGTACAAAGCCTAGCACAAAGCAAAGGAAAGATTACAACTTGGTGATCACAAAAATAATAAACACTCTTGGTGATCTCAACGGATCATGAACAATTTTCTCAGAAAAACAAAGATCCTAAAGATTGGTTTTGAATTGATAGCTCAAGATTGTGAGAAATCAAAGTGTTTAGAAAAGAAATACAAAGAGAAAATGCTTGGGAAGACTCTAGAAAAGATATAAAAATTTAGAGCATGAAACTAGAATCCCAAAACTTGTTTATTTTGATTTTTCAAAACTTTGAATAAAAAATAAAGATATAGATTTGAGAGTTAAAAACTTGTTTTAAAATACTTTAAAAAATGGGCAAGAGAGCACTAGAAAACTGGGTAAAATTCTCTTAAAAAAATATAATGAAAACAGCTCCCAAAACCCGTATATATAGGGCTCTGGAAAATATAGCCGTTGGGGTCAAAACCTACCAAGAACAGGCTGTCGGTTGACCGCCCGGTCGACCGGCCAACGGTAAAAAATATGACCGTTTGAACCTATCGATCGACTGCCCTTAAGGCAAAACAACTTATCAGTCAACCGCTTAGTCGACCGGACCCTACCCGAGAGTTGGCTGTGCCAGTCGGTTACCGTACGGTTTATCGGCCCATAGACATGGGCTATGTGCACGTCCTTGTGCACGTCGGTCGCCCGACCGGTCGACCGAGCCCTGATTTGGTCGACCAGTCGGTGGACCGCCAGTTGCCCAGAACAGGAATTTTAGGGTATGGATTTTAACTTGTTAAATACCTAAAAATTCCAATAAAATCACATAAAATTCACAAAAGTAAGTTCATATAAAAATTTAAAGTACAAATATGTGTGATAAAAAATCAACACATATTACAAACTATTTGAACTATTATTGAGGTATAGAAAATTAGGCTTTAAATAAAAACGATATTTTCCAAAACTTATATTTTGAAATGAAAATTCGTTTTCTCCAAAACATGTATAAATACAAAAACAAGATATAGAAATACATTTGAAGCATAGAATGTATGGATAGAATACAATACACATGGTAAATGATATATCTTTGTTTTTGATTTTAAATCCAAAATAAGTTTGGATAAAAAACAAACCTTAAAACCATGAAGTAGAATCATCAAAATAAGTTACTAAACATTATGAACCAAATAATGAATATGGATAAAATCGAACATATATATAAACCATGTAAACTTCTTTTGATTCTATCTATTCATGAAAACGAAAGATATATTCTTGAAAATCCAAAACGGTTAAACCGAAACAAAAAACTAGTGAACTTGTGTCTGTATATACTTGAGCATATCAAAACTAAACTATCCTTACACAAGATCTAAAGAAAAAAACAAACCTAAATTAAAGTCTTCTTGTCGATCTTCATCTTCAAGATGACTCGATCCAAACACGATCCAAAGAGCTTGACTCCTCTCGAGTACTAGATGTTATCTTGACGCGCGAGCTCTTAAATCAACATGTGTTAGCTTCAAAACTTGACTTGAATTCTTTGTTGAAGCTAAACACCTACTAGGATCTTGATCAATAACTGAAACTTAATAAACACAGGATCATTAGTAACTTAACTTAATAAGTTAGTCAAAACTAACGTGAAGGGCCTTTGGGCCAACAATCTCCCTCTTTTTGATGATGACAAAACTTATGAGGTTATATATGCATAAATTAAAGATAAGTTTCATAGAAGCTCCCCTAACTCATGCATAGCAAGTAAACGAGAGATATTTAACTCATGCATAGCAAGTAAATGAGAAGATATTCAATGCAGCTCAAATACCAATAATCAATCATAAAAAATATGCAATAGGAATTATGAAACACATGTATATATGCATAAATAATTAATAAAATTTGCATATATAAACTCAAATCTTTCTCCCCTTTCTTTCACTCATCAACAAAGGGTGAAGAAAAACAAACAATACCAATAAAAATTTATTTTAAAATAAAATTTTGATACCAATAAAAACTATCAATAAAAGAAACCAATTGAAAGAGAAAAAAATCTTTTACCAATTGATACCAATAGAAAAAAATGATACCAATTGAGAGTAAATTTTAAACCAAAATTTTTAGGTAAACACTAAAATCATTTTGCAATATAGATACCAATTTGATAATAATATCAATTGAAGATTATTGATACCAATATTGAAAATGTTAGCATTTTTCAAAATAAAATATCTTTCTTCATAAAGAGTGAGAGTAAGATACCAATTGAAAATAAATATTAATTGAAAGATAAATCAAGATTTTTTCTCCCCATTATGAAATACCAATAAAACTAATGCATAAGGTTGTAAAGATACCAATTATCATTAAGAACTTGTATCAAACTTACATGAAATCAATTTGTACTAAAAATGTATGGTCATATATGTTTTATAGCACATGAAACATCTATATGTATGTATGATCAGAGCAATATAATATAAATTGAAATATGATACATATACATAGAAAACATGAGTATACAAAAATGTGATATCATTAAAATCATGTATAGCTCATAACATCCACCCTTATTATGCACATGTTTAAAAGATCTTCAATAAGGGTATATAAGGCATGGTCGCCCAACCAACCGTCCTTATAGGGTAGAAGTTTTCAAATATAATATTTTAAAATTTTTTAGCATGGTTGAAAACTCTACTAATTGAAGAATACAAAACTAGTTTTATGATAATTTGAAAACTAGTCGAAATTCTTTAAGCAAGGAATAAAATATGTATATATCCATGAAATTATGCTAACTACACAAAAATTTGACACTCAAAGAGTTATGAAGCACAAAGATTCTCATGAATCTAAAATCATGAGTAAACAAGATGTAGAGTGTACGAGAATCATGTAATAAGTATAATTATGGAGTTAGACAATGAAGCTCAAATCATTAAAACATATGAAATTACTATTTCATAAACATGAAACCAAAAAAAAAAAATATTTTCATCAGAAAACAAATAAACTTCAAGGTATATGTATGTATTGTCAAAA
The DNA here is from genome assembly GCA_038442645.1 of Agave tequilana. NCBI lineage: Eukaryota > Viridiplantae > Streptophyta > Magnoliopsida > Asparagales > Asparagaceae > Agave > Agave tequilana. The sequence continues at coordinate 6,073 of JAVJIF010015394.1, forward strand.
TTAAAGCATACATATTTATCTCAAGTATAAAATGAGTCCATATAAGTTTATTGCATTAAGGCAAGTGACTCAAGAATAGAACATGTATATCATATAGTTTAAACAAAATTTACATATACAAGAAGCTAAACAAAAAACATGCACAAAAGAGGGAATACAAGTGTAAATGCAAGATCATCAAAACTAGATTATACAAATACATGTAACGAGTACACAAAAGCAATGAAGCACTCAAATATAATAATCAAGTGTAGCTCACTTATTTATATAAGTATAAACACAAGTTTTAATAAAAATTACATCTAAACATGTAATCAAAATATGATGCACAAAAATATAAACAAATATGATCATTAAGCTAAATGCAAGTGCTTTAGAACTAGGATATACATAATACCTAAACAATAATTAAGAACACAAACAAATATGAATCCATATAACTATAGGTGTATCTCAAATGATATCTATGTATATCACAAGTCTGATAAACATTACATTTAACATAATGAGCATTAAAATCATGACATGCTAAAATTCACTTTTAACATAATGAGCACTAAAATCATGACATGCTAAAAATCATCAATAAGAAAGCATGTAAATAAAAATAAGGAGTTAGAGATAGTTACTAAAAAATAATTAACTAGTCTCTAAACCATGATGGTCCTCTCACCAAACTCCCTTAAAAGTGGTGCATTCAAAAATGTGTCCATTTAGCTCGAAAAGCATTCACCATTAAGGCAACAATACTCTTATGTCTTGTGAGAGCCTACACCTACATCAAATAAAATAGGGATGGAATTTGGTACTCAAACTTTCTTGGGTCCGTTGGGGTTAGCACCTTTTCTAACTCAAACTTTCTTACTTACAAAATTTAAAGTATTTATTCTATCGTAACAAAACTTTACAAGGTGGCCTTTGTGACCACAATGTGTACAAGTATATACTCTAGCATACATGGAATCATATATGTGAGCATGATGAGCATGTGTATGCCGTGATGGTGTGCATGCAAATGTGAAGTATATTTCTTGCGAAGTATGGATTCCAATCTCTTGTGATTCATAGCACATTGGCTCAAAGTGGAGCCAAAACAATCAACATTTTTCTTCATCATACAAATATCATCATCAATAGAAGAAGATGTAGGGCATACAAAATGTTTAACAATAGAAGATGAAGTAATAGAAACATGACAATCATGAGCATCAAAATCATTTTTCAAAGAAACTTTTTCAATAGAAATGCATTCCAACTTTTTTGAAATAAAAAAAAATTTGTTTTTCAAAGAATCGTTCTCTTTTAATACAAAATCAAGTTTTAAAGACAAAGAATCATTGTTCTTCAAAACAATATCGAAATTATTTTTATTTTCAAAATTTTATTTTCATTTAAAACAATCAAGTTGGGTTTTCAAAGAATCTCTTTCACTTGAAACCTCAACTTTCTTATTTAAAATAAGATCAAGCTTTGAAAATATGTTTCCATATTCTTTCTTTAAATTCAAACTCTTCTTTTTCAAAAGTTTATATTTGGAAAGCAAGTTTTCACAAAACTCGAAAAGCTCTTCATTCAATGCATGTGCATCCATACTATAATGATCATTAGAAGAGGTAGCACAATCATCTAGTTGAGTGTCAAATTTATGTCAAGGGAGTATAACACGTTTGCTCGGACTCATCCACACCATAGGTTCTCTCTCTATGTTGTTGCTCAGAAGAGGTCAATATGTTCCACACTACAAAAGCAGAATCGCAATGAGAAACCATAGATAAACTTTCTTTGCTTAGGGTGTGCCTAAGTGCCTCCATGGCTTGTGCATTAGCCCCTAAGCACTTATTATTGCTAACATAAGATTTCTTGATAGTGGTAAGATAAACATGCAATTCAAGGGATTTTAGGTATGCACTCATTTTAATTTTCACATGCCAATGTTGGAAACATCATACATGGGAAGGGAAAAAAAATCCATGAGTGTAAACTAATATGTGTGCAAAGCAACAAATAGATTAGCAAACGAGGATCTCACTCTTAGGTGGTTAAACCGAATATCAAGAGCGTAGGCTCTGACACCAATTGAAAGTACACCTAGAGGGGGTGAATAGGTGTGTACTAATCTAATGACAAATGATGCGAAATTTAAAAACTAATTGCTAACAAATAAAGTGTAACCAAGAGTGAGTCTGAATTTCCTGTGAAGGGCTCTGAAACTACTCCTCGAGATTCCTCTAAACTAAGAGTTGAGGTGCTTCAACAGCTCTCTTGGTTGAACACACGTATGAGCGCACAAACAATATCTGGCATGTATATCAATGCGAGCAATGTATAACAAAGCAAGATGTAAGAGAGATGAGAGTTGAGAGAAAAGATCCAAACGCAAACACAAGGAAATGTTTCAAGGTTCGAGCCACTGCTTTACGCTCCTGCCTTCACACAGAAGGATTTCCACTACCCACTATTGGATCTTCCACAAAGGGACCTCCACTGAGGAATTACAACTATACAAATGGGAGTACACAACTCCACTCTCACTCCTCTACAGAAGAGGAAGGCACAAAGCGTAGCACAAAGCAAAGGAAATATTACAACTTGGTGATCACAAAAATCACAAACACTCTTAGTGATCTCAAAGGATCACAAATAATTTTTCTGACAAAAACAAAGATCCTAAAGATAGGTTTTGAATTGGTAGTTTAAGATTGTGAGAAATTAAAGTGTTTGAAAAAGAAATACAAAGAGAAAACACTTAGGAAAACTCTAGAAAAGATATAGAAATTTAGCGCATGAAATTAGAATCCCTAAACTTATTTTCTTTTGATTTTTCAAAACTTTGAATCAAAAATAAAGATATAGATTTGAAGCTCAAAAACTTATTTTAAAACACTTTAAAAAATGGACAAGAAAGCACTAAAAAACTGGTTAAAATTCTCTTAAAAAATCTTAATGAAAACAACCTCCAAAACCCATATATATATAGGGCTTTGAAAAATATAGCCATTGGGGTCAAAACCTGCCCAGAACAGGCTGCGGTCGACCACCTGGTCGACCGGCCAACGGTCAAAAATATGACCGTTTGAGCCTGTCGGTCGACTGCCCAGTCTCTTGCCCCAAAGGTAAAATAGCCTATCGGTTGACCGCTCGGTCGAACGGGCCTTACCTGAGAGTTGGATAGTGCCAGTCGGTCGACGTAAGGTTGATCAGCCTATAGGCATGGGCTATGTGCATGTCCTTGTGCACGTCGGTCGACTGGTCGGTCGACGGCCAGTTGCCCAGAACAGGAATTTTAGGGTATGGAATCTAACTTGTTAAAAAATCTAAAAATTTCAATAAAATCACAAATAAATTCATGAAAATAAGTTCATGTAAATATTTGAAGTACAAATATGTGTGATCAAAAATCAAAACATATTACACACTATCTGAACTATTTTTGTGGTATAGAAAATTAGGCTTTAAATAAAAATGGTATTTTTCAAAATTTAGATTTTGAAACGAAAATTCGTTTTCTCCATAACATGTAAAAATACAAAAATAAGATATAGAACCACATTTGAAGTATAGAGTGTATGAATAGAATCTAATACACATTGTAAATGATACATCTTTAATTTTGACATTAAATCCAAAATAAGTTTTGATAAAAACAAACCTTAAAACCATGAACTAGAATCATCAAAATAAGTTTTTAAACATTATGGACCAAACGATGTATATGGATGAAATCCAACATACATATAAACCATATAAACTTTTGATTCTATCTATTCATGAAAACGAAAGATATATTCTTGAAAAATTTAAAACGATTAAACCGAAACAAAAAACTATTGAACTTGTGTGTGTATATACTCGAGCATATACACAAGATCTAAACAAAAAAACAAACTTAGATCAAAGTCTTCTTGTCGATCTTCATCTTCAAGATGACTCGATCTAAAGAGCTTGACTCCTTTTGAGTACTAGATGCGATCTTGATGCGTGAGCTCTTGAATCAACCCGTGTTAGCTCCAAAATTTGACTTTGAATTTTTTGTTGAAGCTAAACACATACTAAGATCTTGATTAATAACTAAAATTAATAAACACATAATCGTTAGTAACTTAACTTCATAAGTTAGTCATCATCAAAACTAAGGTGAAGGGCCTTTGGGCCAACTCATCTGATATTCAACACTAATAGGATATCAATACTCAGGCAAACTAATTAGTGAATAGTCCCGAAATACTCACAACTCATAATCTAACAATTGTCAATCCCATCTAAATACTACTCAATATCTTCTGTAAAGAATATAAAACACAAGTCAACTCAAAACTCTAATCAAGTTATTATACAAATTCAAGTACCAAGAAAATCAGTTTACTAATAAGGCAACGTCCTATTTATTCCTTCCTCAAATCTAAATGAATCTTATTTGAGTCATCACCAAATAAAGAATATGAAGTCTAATAAGTAGTTCTCATAAAATTTGAATCTTAAACCCAATCATGAACCAATCAACCTCAAGATCAATCGAATTATATTTTAGGATTTATTATAACTAGGTCTGAATCTAAAGTGGCAAACAACTACACATGAAATGACGCAAATAAACACTCAAATAAACTGTATATATAAAGTGAACACTCACCGATATCACATGAAATGATATGTATAATCAGACTAGTGAAATAAATCAAAAGCTGAAATGAATAATACTAGTAAACACACAAACACCTACTGACAATGGTAAATAAGTAATAACACAAAAACAAACACACAAACAATAATAAATTCGTAATAACACAAAGTAAACACTCACATGAAATGACGCAGTTTCGGGCCCAAATCGCCATCAGGTCTGCACTACACAAATCGGTACGGATCTCCGAATCGACTCGTTTGTCGGTTTTCGATTCATCTAGCGTATTGGCACTCTGAACACGAATCTGGGTCTCCGTTATCGGGTTTGGATCGTACAAACAGGTCCGATCGACACATTTGCAACACACAACATACATACACATATACTCATATGAATATATAAATACACACACACACACACACCACACACACACTGATATACACACCCGTACACACATACACACGTGCACACAAATATACAACACACACCTACACATAAACACACGCAAATGTATAGCACACACTTGTGCACACAAACACACACACACACACACTCATGCCTACACGCCTAAACACACATGAACTCATGACACACACACACACACATGAACACACATACACACACACACACACACACACACACACACAGATATATATATAGAGAGAGAGAGAGAGAGAGAGACAGAGAGAGAGAGAGAGACAGAGAACAAACCTAAGAGAAATGGAAAAGGAGCAGCCGGGGGGTTTCACAGTGGAGGAGATGCGATTTCGGCAGAGATTAGTCGGCCTGCGGGGAGGCTCCGGCGGATGGAGGGGAACTCGGGCTGGAGAGGGGGCACGGGCGTTGCTCTTCCATGGGAAAGAACTCGGAGAACGGGGTCTTGTCTTTGAGTGGACTTGGGGTTAGGATATCAGTTTAGCTAATATTTGGGTTGAGGGTTATTGGGTTTCAGGTTAGGAAAGAATAAAGATGATGATGATGATGATGATAATGATGATAATAATAATAATTACAATAATAATAATAACAAAAATATGAATAACATGATTAACACGAATAATAACAATAACAATAACAATAACAATAACAATAACAATAACAACAACAATAACAACATTAATATTAATCATAATCATAATGAAATAATATTAGCAACAAAACTACAACTAATAATAACCATTAATAATAATTGTAGTAATTAACCATACTATAATAATAATAAACAATAATAATAATGATTTACAATAACAACAATAATAACAAAAACAATATTAATAATAACAATAACACTAATAATAATGATAAATAATAACCATAATGAATGATAATATTAACAATTAAATAACAATTAATAATAATAATGATAAAATAAAAATAATAGTAATTAGTAATTGAAAAGTTAATAAATGATAATAGCAATAATATATAGCTAAATTAATATTTATATCTCAAAATAATTTGTATCAATAATAATAATAGGTCATGAATCAAGTTTAATAATAATAAAATAATAAAAAAAAATATCTTAGAAAAATAAAATACAATATTATAAAATAGAGATATTATATTCTACCCACCTTACAAAAATTTCGTCCTCGAAATTTAAATAAGGTAAGGAATGACAAAAAGAATAAAGGTCAAAGGAGAAGATATCAAGCCTTTATGTCGCTTCTCAGTGACACCACGATTTTACTGCGCTACTCTAACATCTGCAACCAGCTTCAAAATGGAGTAACCAATTTCAAGAGACAAAATCCGAAAAAAGAATCGAGATGAAATTGGAATCAAGAAGAAGATTGAAATTACTCTGAAAGGAGAGTTGAAATCAGGAATATAGAAAGATCAAAGACATGGATTTGCAAAGAGAAGAACGATCAATTTTCTAGTGCACTCGATATCATAATGTGAATATTATATGTATTGTACTGTAAATATAACTTGTTTCAAGTTACATGTTAGAACTAGGTCCTTCTTGTGAAAAGCGAAAGTCTAAAGTAGCAAATCACAAATCGAAAATCTAGGCTCTGATACCAAAGAAATCCTGTCACGCCCCGCTTCCTTAAATACGCAGGAGAAGAGACACGATGAGAGTCAACAATGCTTATATGAAAGAAAAATACTCCACGTATACGCGCTAAGCCTTAAATAACCTGAACAAGTTATACAAAAATCCACTATAATAAATTACATCACTGGAATATCACATATAACTGTCTACTCATGATAACATATGAATACAAAAATAGAATAAGTACTGAGTCTGATATACAAGAATCAAAGGAAACAATAGGAGTAAAAGAGAGGCAAGAGTATCGATAATCAACATATGAAAACTCTAAGCTCCTTATGATGCATACGATCTCATCGAACTCCTGATCAATATAATAAACTATCCTATATCTAAATGTGCAAATCTAGGGGAGTTAGAAAACTCCCAATGACTATAAGATGAGGAAAGTGTGCACGTGCATAATACGTGTGTAAAATAATAACATGACTAAAACTGTAAATAGAAAATAAATGAATAACTAATATCATGAATAAATCTGTAAATAAAAGATAACTTATACCACTGTAAAATAACTACTGATATCATAGAGATGTGTAACCTAGTATGTGTCTCTACTCTACTATTATTATTAACCTAACTAATGTGGTACTTAGCTGCGTCCCATACCACAATCATTTTCTCAAATATCAAACAATATTATCGTTATTGTAATTGCCTACCAATGTAGTGCATGTATTTGAAAGGGTACCGTGCATGCCTGGTTCCACGGTCTAACACCCCTCGCACTGAAATAGGACAAGACAAGGCTCTAATAATTAAGATCACAGCCCCACTCAAAAGACAATTGGTGTGGTGCCGTAGTCCGGGTAAAGCCCTGACAACTGACAACTAAATAACTAACTAGCTAGTACTATCTTAGTTCCCCATAGTGGAACCCACAGCTCGATATACTATTATAAGTCCTTTCAAATTACACGACATGCATTATCAGGCAATTACCCATTTCCTCGGGTTATGGTATCTTTTATTAACAAGCAATAATATAATATAAGTTGTTATTAAAATGAAATAGTGACAGAATATCTCCAACAACTGATGATATTAAAAATAGCTGATAACTGAATAACTAATATCTGACAACTGACAACTGATAACTGATAATTGACATCTGTCTAGATACTACAAATATATCCACTAATAATAATGGTACCACTAACAACTGATAATTGATAACTGATGATAAATATCTGATAACTGATATAAAATTTGAAAATATATAATGACTGATATCCATGAGATCATTAACACAATATCTCTATCCTATAACTGAATTAACCAAGAATCAATCATGAAGTAAAGTCTACTAAATATCCTCAAAATCAAACTAAAACAATAGATACTGAAATCATAAATAAAGAGTAAAACATTCTTGAATAACATGTAATTTAAAATAGTCTATATCTGATATTCAACACTAATAGGAGATCAATACTCAGGCGAACTAATCAGTGAATAGGTCCCAAAATACTCACAACTCATAATCTAACAATTTTCAATACCATCTAAATACTACTCAATATCTTCTGTAAAGAATATAAAACACAGGTCAACTCAAACTTTAATCAAGTCATTATACAAATTCAAATATCAAGAAAATCAGTTTACTAATAAGGCAACGTCCTATTTATTCCATTCTCAATATCCAAATGAATCTTATTTGATTCATCACCAAATAAAAGAATATCAAGTCTAATAAGTAATTCTCATAAAATATGAATCTTTAACCTCAACTATGAATCAATCAACCTCAAAATCAATAGAATTAGATTTTAGTATTTATCACATCTAGGTCTGAATCTAAAGTGGGAGACAACTACACATGAAATGACGCAGATAAATACTCAAATAAACTGCACAAATAAAGTGAACACTCACCGATATCACATGAAATGATACGTATAATCATGCTAGTGAAATAAACCAAAAGTTCAAGTAAAATGATACATGTAAACACACAAACACCCATTGACAACAATAAATAAGTAATAACACAAAAGCAAATACTCACAAGCATTAATAAATCCGTAATAATACAAAGTAAACGTTCACATGAAATGACACAGTTTCGGGCCTGAATCGCCTTCAGGTCTATACTGTATGAAACAGTCTGAATTTCCGAATCGACACGTGTGTCGGTCTTCAAATCGTCTGACATATTGGCACTCTGCGAACACAAATTCAGATCTCTATTATCGGGTTTGAATCGTACAAACAGATCCGATCGACACATTTGCAACAAATAACATACATACACATGTATTTATACGAATACACAAATATACACATGCACTGATACACACACTTGTACACATATATACACGTGCACACAAATATACAATACACACACCTACATATAAACACACGCACACATATAGTACACACCCGTGCACAAAAAACACACACACACACACTCACACACACACACTCATGCACACACACACACCCCCACCCCAAAACACACATAAACTCATGCGCGCGCACGCGCACACATACACTCACCTATTACGGAGACACACACACACACGCACAGAGAGAGAGAGAGAGAGAGAGAGAGAGAGAACAAACTTGAGAGAGATGAAGAGTAGCAGCCATAGGGTTCACGGCGGAGGAGATGCGGCTCTGGCAGAGGTTGGTTGGCCTGCTGGGGAGGCTTCGGCAGATGGAGGGGGAACTCGGGCTGCGGAGTAGGGGGAACGGGCGTTGCTTGGCCATAGGAAGAGCCTAGACAGCGGGATGTTGGCTTGGAGTGGAGTTGGGGTTGGGATATGAGTTTAGCTAATGAGTTGGGTTGTGGGTTATTGGTTTCGGGTTAGGAAAGAATAAAGATAACAATAATAATAATTACAATAATAATAACAATAATATTAATAACATGATTAACACGAATAATAATAACAACAATAACAATATTAATATTAATCATAATCATAATGAAATAATATTAGTAACAAAACTACTACTAGTAATAGCCATTAATAATAGTAATAGTAATTAACTATACAATAATAATAATAAACAACAACAACAATAATAATGATTTACAGTAACAATAATAATAACAAAAATAATATTAATAATAACAATAACACTATTAATAATGATAAATAATAACCATAATGAAATGATAATAGTAACAATTAAATAACAGTTAATAATAATAATGCTAAAAATAGAAATAATAGTAATTAAAAATGTTAATAAATGATAATAGTAATAATATATAACCAAATTAATATTTATATCTCAAAATAACTTGTATCTATAATAATAATAGATCATGAATCAAGTTTAATAATAATAATAAAATAATAAATAAAGCAAAATAAATACATAGAAAAATAAAAATACAGTATTATAAACTACGAATATTACAATTTGATTTTGGAGGGAAAACTTGAGTTTCCCTCTATTTGCCTTTAGTTTTAAGTCCCACATTGGATAAACAAAGAAAAGTTGAGTGGTTTATATACCAATTATTTCATTGTCTATTATTATGAGTGTTAGGCCATGGGCCACCTCCCTACACGTGCGCACACGCACCAAACCGAACCGAGGTAGGCCGGGTTCGAGTCCATGACCTGCGGACACGAATGCAGCTTCGTTCAAGAGGTTTGTGGACTTGCTATATTTTGGAAATTATTTTTGTCTTTCGGAACTAACTCTGAACTTCAGGGCAAAGTGACTCGAGGACCTGCACTCGGAATGATTTCCGAGCACTTGACATCAGAATCATCCCCAAATACTTGGACTTAGGGTGATCTCGGAGTGGACCCCGAGCATTTGAGCCTCAGTGTTTTTCTCGAGTACCTAGAGACGCAGTGTGTTATCCGAGCACTTGGACTCGGAATATTCCCGAGCTCCATCTCACTCTCTCGAAGTACTTCAAGTTTTGATTTGTAATGTTTCTTGACTTGGTAAAAGCGGATCTGCGAATGTGCGGAGTTGTTGCACTTTAATTGCAACTAATTTGAACATGCGCTTGATTTGTGCAGGGGCTGTTAGTAACGGATAGAGCTTTATGCCTGTAAAAGGAGCTTCACTCTGTTCATTCTCTGTGATACACAAGAAAACTGAGATATACAACTATATTCTTCTTTCTCCCACTGTTAAATTCTTCAACTTTTACAATCTTCTAGGCAACAATTCTCTATTTGAGTAAAAGGCTTTGTCTATTGTCCTAAGCTGAGTGCTAGTAAATCCGAGTGATTCTTTTACCACTACTTGACAAAGCCGAACTAATGTCTGAGCAAGGAGACGAGCTTTTGATCTTTTAGGGCAGCGACTACGCGACTGCATTCTCTAGGCCAGATTATTTACATTCTTGCTTCTTAACTCTGTTTTAATTTTGCAGCAGCATACTAGGAAGTTAATATAATTTATTTTGTCAGGAAGTTAATATAATTTATTTTTTCAAGAAATTAATTTGCATGTTTTAGGAAATAGCACAGTTTTCACCCAACAATCTAAAGGATCAAAATATAATTACAATTGTTATTTTTTATCATGCAATAACTGATTAGGATAAGCTTAGATTAGTCTCTTGCAAATTACATACCATAATTAGTTTCTATTTTGCATAAAGATAAAATACTTCACTATCTGTATGCTATAAATTATTTTGATACTTATCTTGCATTGCCTAAATTTCTTGTCAGTTCTGATAGTATCTATTCATGCTAGATTAGTCAAAAATTAACTTGAAATAAGTGTTTAATTTCTGAAATTGTGATTTTATTATTTACTGCTCTTTCTAGGTGTAATTTGTTAGATTATTTAACACATTACCACACAAGAACTTTCTCTTTAAAGCTATCCACCTAATTGAATTCTGACATCCTCAATAACTTGGAACACAGAATTCATGCAACTTCTTTTTGTCTCTATGACCAACCCTGATCGCTCTAAGAGTGCTAAATCTGAGAAAATTATCTGGTACATATTTTATGAGGTGGGCAAACCAGATGAAGTGCTGTTTGACCACTTTTGGACTCATTTCAGCAATTGATAATTCAATTCCTGCATAATCATCACCTGCTAAAACTCTTCCTTCAACTCCTTCCTCATACATCTATTTGAAACCCGAGGATAGAAGATTGACTATTATTGTCTCTGTAGGATTCTTAATGCACTTTCTGATAGTCTATATGATAAATGTTATGAATATAAGAGTACCAAAGAACTGTGGACAACACTGGAGGAAGAACATGACCTCGATGATGCTGGAATTAAAAGATTCACCTCCTCCTTCCATAAATTTATGATGTCTAACAATAAATCTATCAATGATCAACTTCATGAATTTTAAGATTTTATTCGACACCTTCAATCGAAAGGAAACCAATTATCTGACGATTATAAGGTGTCATGTCTCATTGATAAACTCCCTCCTTCTTGATCAGCCTTTGCTGGTAACTCTGTCATAAGCAAGGTGACTTTACCCTTATTCAAGCCCTTAAAGCGATTCACATAGAAGACCATTATAGGCAAAATTTCAAACTCAAGTCAACTTAGTGGAGGATAAGTCTAAGCACAAATTCATGAATACAAAGGGCAAGAAATTCAAGAAACGCAATCACTTTCATTTTTCTCCTAATGTTAACTCTTCTTCTTTCAAACTTTTGTAATCTTCCTCCTTCAGGCTCAAAATCTCTGGCCAGAAGATTGATGGAAGATTCTGCTACGTTTGCGGGAGAACCAATCAATAGTCATCAAAGTCAACTTGGCGCCCTAATGTTTCAACTGGAAGATGAAACCAGTCAAAGCTCAATCTGAAGGAAACTGAGAAAATGGCGGGCACAAGATCGATATGGTGGAGCTAAACTCCAACTATTTTATGTTAGATTCCTTTTTTCCTATTATTAACTCTATCACTTTCTCCTTGGACTGGTAGTTAGACTCTGGAGATAACATTCATATCTGCATTAATCGCACTTAGTGTAAATCCTATCAGGAACAATGTGGAGCAAATGTGAGCCTGGCAGATGATTCCATAAGAGATATAAAGGAAACTGGATGCATTGATCTCAGAATGACCTTCGAAAATGTTCTGACTCGACGTCCTGCATGTACCCACACTTTGGAGAAATCTGATCAGCGAATCTTCTCTTCTTAGAGTTTGCTATAGGATTGTGAAAGAATCTAATAAGTTTGTAAACTCCAAATCAAATGTTTTCTTTAAAAGGGTTTTGTTTGTGATGGCTTTTTCTAGCTCATTGTAATCAAACCTTCTGATAATAAAAATCTCTATTCTTGTTGCTTTGAACATTAAATCTTGTGATATTTGGCATTGTAGAATAGGACTCGTTAACTTTAGTTCCATCAAGAAAATGATAACTTGAATCTCATTCCTAAATTTTCTTTTGACTCATCTTCTAGATATAAAATATGTGTTCAAGGCAAACATGTCCGAACACTTTTTCATTCTATCACAAGGAATTCTGAACCCCCTAACCGATTCACATTGATGTGTATGACTCAGTTCTCACCTGAGGCGGTAAAAGATATTTTGTGATATTCATTTATGACTACTCCAAATCTGTTACACCTATCTTCTTAAATCCAAAGATGAAGTTCTCAATTGGTTCAAGGTGTATAAAGCTGAAGCTGAGAATCAACTTCAAAGGTAGATCAAGATCCTAAGATCTAATTAGGGGGAGTATACCTTAAATGATATGACAGGATTCTGCCAAGAGTACAATATTATTCATGAGGTAACTGCTCCCTACACACCTCAATCCAACCATGTAGCTGAACGAAAGAAAAAGACATTAATGGACATGGTAAACTTCATGTTATTCAGCTCAAGTGCACCCGAGAACTTTTGAGAAGAAGCTCTCCTTTCAGCTCGTTATATTCTCAATAGAGTTTCTCAAAAAGACTCCAACATTACTCCCTAAGAATGTTGGAAAGGGAGAACTACTAACAACCAATTCTTTAAAGTCTAGGGTTGCCTGGCTAAGGTTTCAATACCAGAACCAAAGAACAGAAAAATCGACCCTAAGACTGTTGATGCTATCTTTATCGGATATGTACTAGATAGCAATGCTAATTGATTCCAAGTGGTTAACTCTGAGATTAGTGAATTATCCAACAACACCATTATTGAAGTTAGGGATGCTGTCTATCTTGAAAACATTTTCCTTTCAAATCAAGAATCGCTAATGATCCTTCTTGCCTCTGATATTCCTTCCTCTAGTTTTGCTCCTACTACTGATTTTGAATCTAGAAGGAGCAAAAGAGTTAGAACTCTTACATCTTCAATGAAGACTTCTTTACCTATCTTGCAGAAGGTGATCCTAACTCCTTCAATGAAGCAATTGACTCTTCTAAATCTCCTTTCTGAAAAGAAGCCATTGACATTGAGATCATGTTCATAATGGAGAACAACACTTGGATTCTCATTGACCTTCCTCCAGGATGTAAACCTGTAGGTTGTAAATGGATCTTTAAGAAGAAACTCTGACCCAATGGCACTATCGACAAATTCAAAACCAGATTAGTTGCTAAAAGTTTCACCTAATAAAAGGGTATTGACTTCTTTGACATCTATTGTCCTGTTTTCAGGATCTTTTCTATCAGAATGCTTCTTGCACTTACATCAATTCATAACATGTTCATACATCAAATGGATGTTAAGATTGCTTTTTTGAATGACGATTTCGAAGAAGAGATCTATATGAACCAGCCAGAAAGATTCATTGTCAAGGTACAAGAAAATAAAGTTGGCAAACTAGTAAAGTCATTGTATAGTTTTAAACAAGCACCTAAACAATGACACCAAAAGTTTAACAAACTTATTGCACAATTTGGATTCACTGTTCATGAACATAATAAATGCATTTATTTTAAGAACTTTGATAATAACTATATTATTCTTTGTCTATATGTAGACAATATTCTTATTCTTAGAACTTCTCTTGATGCAATTCAAAGGGTAAAGGATTTTCTCTCTAAACTTTGACATGAAAGATCTAGTTGCTGAGATGATATTGGGAACGAAAATATTCAAAATTTCTGATGGAATTTCATTGAGTCTATCTCATAGCGTTGAAAGAATTCTTCACAAATTTGATTTCTATAACTCTAAACCTATTTTTACACCCTACGATTTTTCAATTGTCTTGAAGAAGAACACGGGTGAGCCTGTGTCTCAACTAGAATACTATCAATTAATAGGTTCACTTCTCTATATTTTCAATAAGATTAGGCCTAACATCTCTATGTAGTTTGTAAATTGAGTAGATACACTAGTAACCCTAGTAGAGAACACTGGACCGCACTAGAGAGTTTTTAGATACCTTAGAGGCACTAATGGCTATTGCTTTGCTTACACCAGACATCTTGATGTCATAGAAGGGTATAATGATGCCAATTGGGTCACTGACTCTCACAGTGTGAAGTCTACTACCATATATATTTTCATGTTCGGTGGTGCTACTGTTTCCTGAAAATCCTGTAAACAAACAGTGATTGTTAAGGGGCCGTTTGTTTCGCGTAAAACTCCGTAATTCGTAAATGACTTACTACCAGTTACAACTACGGCGTTTGTTTGGACCGTAATTCGTAAAAGACTTACATAGCTCAACTAACACTCACTTGCAACCTAATTACCACTCACTTACAGCCCAGTTACAGTTAATTTTGTGGTCATACAAATTTGTAATATTTTTTTATATTAATATAAATTTTTTAATATTTAACTTTTTAATATTTATTTGCAGTATTAAAACTTTTAAAATCACCAAATAGTTAATTTGTGGTCAACTTTTTCACTTACGACTTATACATTACGACAACCAACACCGTAAAGTACAATACACTTTCCCATTTTACAATTTTATATTACCAACCAAACACCGTAAAATTTACATACATGTAACTCATTTACAATTGTAAAAGATTTTACCAATTACAACTACGAATTACGGCCAGTTACGACAACCAAACAGACCCTAAGAGAACCATGGAGTCTGACCTCATTACTCTGGACACTACTTGCTTGAAAGTTGTATGGTTAAAGGATCTTCTGTTTGAATTCTATATCACGCCTACACCTATTCTTCCAATCTCAGTTCATACTAATTCAAGATCTACCATTGAGTTTCTAAAGCAAGAGAATACTAATAAGAAGATGAACAAACATAGTCAGATCAGACTCAAGTCTGTACAATGCCTATTGGACAAATTTGCGATCTGGACTTTGTAAAGTCTGAGAAGAATCTTGCTGACCCATTGACTAAGAGTCTTTCTAGGAGTATGGCGCTAGAATCATCGAGGAGATGAGGTTAACTCTATAGTAGAGTTCACTGACAACGAGAATCCAACCTACTTGATCGAGAGCTAGTTTTGTAACCCCCTGATCCCTGGTGTACGTATCACCGTATCAGTACGCGATACGACGTATAATATTGACTTAACCTCCTTGGTAGTCCGATTGAGCTGATTTTAGTTTCAAATATCATTTTCCAATATTTTAAATTTTTCAAGATTTTCTGGAATTTTTCTGGATTATTTTGGAAAATGTCCGTAGTCGGTGTCGACCGATATCAGCGACATCTTCCAGGATTTTTAATTTGCAAAGCAGACAGAATTTCTTCAAACCGTTTTCATATTATGTCTCAGGGTAATATTGTCTATTTTGTGAAATTTTTGGGCACTGTTCGGAACTGGTCAAATATTGGGCCAATATTATAATAATAAAATATTATTTTTTTAATCTTTCTTTTTCTTTCCTTTTCTTCTCCCTTCTTCCACACACTTCCTTCACCACCGCCATTCTCCACCGCCTTCTCCCCCTTTAAATCCTCTCTCTCTCCCCTAACTCTCTCTAATTATCTAAACCCTCTCTCTCTCCGAACTCTCTCTCTCTCTCTCTCTCTCTCCTCTCTCCCCAATTATTCTCTCTCTCTCTCTCATCCTGATGGAGCTCTGACCCATGCTCGCGGCCGGTGGCCGGCGTACCACCGCCGCGCCCCCTGGCCACGCGCCGCTGGCGCCGTGGGCGCCCCTCCCGGGGTTGCCGCGCCCGGCCCGGCGCAACGCCGGTGGCCAGTGCCCCCTCCGGGCGCCGCCCCCCTTCCTCCCCTTTTTCTATTCCTCCTCCTTTTTCTGTAACCACTCCCTCCCTCTCTTTTTCTTCTCTTTCTTTTCCTCTCTCTCTTACTCTCTCTCTCTCTCACTCCCGCTCTCGGCCGGCGCCCGAACCGCCGGCGGCGGCCGGGACCGCCGCCGGCCTGCAGAGCTGGCCGGCCGGCCGCGCAGGAGCAGGAGCAGCAGCAGCTGCTGCTGTTCTTTTCCCTTATTGGGTTTGGGTAAAACCCAAACCCAATAACCCCCTATTGGGTTTAAGTGGTAAACCCAATAAAACCATTAAATCCAAACCCGACCCGTTTGCACCCAAACCCGACCCATTTGCACCCAAACCCGACCCGTTACAGCGTTCGGGCGATAACTGGAGCATCCGGACTCCGATTTGGACGATTCTGCATCCGTTGCGATCGTGGGAAAGAGAGCTACCTTCCCATGGCTAGTTTGTGAGTGTTTTTCTTTTATAAATTATATTTTTTATTATTTAGTGACATTGATTGATATATCTTGATTATGTATAAAAGACGGTAATAATTAATTATTCACTGGTACGTGTTGGACACTCATTGTAATAGGTGATTCCTGTGATATGGTTAGGTGTTTCCTGATGTAATAGAAATATAGGGAGGCAATTGTAGTAACAAGAGGTACTGACATAGACAACTCGGATACAGTCATCATACCTGCACAGCCACTGATACTCGGGCCCCTATTTCACCATATACTTGGACACTCTTATTTCATGTATTGTCTCACCGTTAGATAACTAGCGTCACATGTATATTTTCGATGACACTACACTGTCACTAGATATGACTGCAGGACACCGGTATTGCACACGGATACTGTCAGGTCACGGGACATTGTATGATAGGATACACTGATTACTGTTCTTCCCTGTACTATAATAGAAATATTACACGGTATATGCTCCACTGATACACGGATATACCACTGCACGGACTACCACATGCCATATTATTGTTATCATCGTTACATGGATTCTCAGCATATCACTGTTACACATGCATATATGGTTTCTCTATTCTTGTTTATGGATCCCCGTGCATATTACATGTATTATTGTCCCGTGTTATCCCCGTATTCCTGTTATATGCTTGTTTCCCGTTACTGATATTGTTATTCCCGTTACTGGATACATGTTCCCGTTACTGATATTGTTATTCCCGTTACTGGATACATGTTCCCGTTACTGATATTGTTATTCCCGTTACTGGATACATGAGCTGTTGATATGCGATATGTGAAATCCCACATCTACTGTTCCCGTTTCCCGTTATATTGTTCCCGTTTCCCGTTATATTGTTCTATGCTATCAACAGAGCTCAGGTCCAGTTATCAGGTTAACTGTATCATGTATTGTATTTGTGCTTGTTATATTAAGATCATAAAGATAACTTGGGTATGGGGGAGACTTGACGGTTGATTAGATCTTATCGGGTGATGTACTGGATCCATATTGTTCTCCCACTGCAGGGGATGGTAGTGCTACCTACCGATTGTATAGCTCCATGAGCTCCGTTACTTGATTATTGTTCCCCTCTTAGCGGAGGGCCCTGGTCTCAGCAGCCAGGGGTTTGTTTAAGGCCGTGATCCCGGGTATGCACGGGATACACCTACCCGATAAGAGCTCCTCGACCAAGGGTTTCCAATTAACATAATAAAACAGGATACACAATAGTGACGTCGGGAACACTTGTTATTTGGTCACTCTCTCGTTTGGATAATAGTACCCGTAGGCGATGTCCGGATGGGTTCGACTGGAGTGCGGGCTCTAGTATGAACTGCCAGTGGTATGGGACACTGGAAGAGAGTGATTATAATACCAGGTGGTACTGATTGCTACTATTGTATAAATAACATGCCTTGCCTGATACATGTCTCCTATAACATGCCTTGCCTGATACATGTCTCCTATTGTTTAGTTGTATTTGTCACTGTTCTTGATTATTTATCTGCTATCATGTGACATGTATTCTTTGCTACTCTACTTGGTACATGTTACACTTTCTGTTGTGGCACACTACTCATGTACATGTATACGCTGCATTGCATATATTTTGTTTTCTGTATACCTTGCAGGCATCATTACTGTTGGTTATATTGCATAGGCCCATCTGCATGTTCATGTCTATCACGGCACCACTAGACAACAATATTTATTATATAAACTGGATACGACTATAGATATGACTTGATGATAACCGGCTAGGTAGTGATGGTATTAAAAGATGACATGTTTATATATTTCTACTACTTCGTATATGCGTATATATGGTATCACTATTACAACATCTTTTATTATATATTATTATCGTGCTTGTATTACTATTGTATATATTACTGCCTCCTTCATTTTACCACTCACTAGGTCGCTTTCTGACGACCCTGGGTTTGCGTGCCCAGGTTGGAGAGCCGAGTTACCGTATTCTCAGAGAGTGCCTTGGAGTCACATAGGAGATTCCTCATCGAGACTATTCATAGGTATCTTTGTGATTTATTGCTGTTATCTTATTTATCCCTGTTTTCCTATCTGTTATGATCACTAACCTCTTTCTGCAGGTATTCTTGTACTTATTTCCTGCTGGAACTCCTGTGTATATGGAGGTTATGTCCTGTACTGAGGCTTAACGTACGCGTGAGGTTGTTTTCACCTCGCGTATGTACGTCGCCATAACGTCTCCGTATCCTTGGGATCGGGGCGTTACAAGTTTCGTGAAAGAGGTTCAATGTGGTAGCAACAAACTGGACTAGTGATACTCGTGTGGAGCATCGACCCAGATATGTTTATATCCTATATGTAGCACTATAGCTACTGTCCCTACTCTATGGTGGTGATGCTCTTATAATATAGCTAGGTAAGGCTGAGTCAAGCTCTTAATAAGTTCAATGCATGAAGTGCGAACGGTATAAGGTCTAGCTGTAGTACTCTTGGAGGACTTATCTACATGAGAGAAGCTGTGATGGTCGCTGTTGGGGGGGGGCAGGGCTAACCTCTAGAAACTTCTCATGAGTCGGTTATTGTGAGCATGACTTTTAATGCCCGCTCGCTCAATAGATAGAGACTTACTGTGTGTGTCTTTCATCAATATCTGATTAAAGAGACCTAATTCAGGGTGTTGTCCATTATGTCTCTTAGGTGGTGATGAAATTCACTAAGCGTAGATCCAAGGCCGCAAGCTATCAACCCTGAATCTACAGTATGATGTTGCTCAAAATTTCTCATGTTTATGATTTATGATTTGTGTATATCTTATTGCTTTCTTTTGTCTTTCCTAAAACTCAAGTTTTGGGGAGGATTATTGGATGTGTATTTGATTTTGGAAGAAAAATTTGAGTTTATCTCTATTTGGTTTTTAGTCTCACATTGGATAAACAAAGAAAAGTTGAGTTGTTTATATACCAACTCTTCCATTGTCTATTGTTATGAGTGTTAGGCCATGGGCCACCTCCCTAGACACGCCAAATCCAGGCGCCAGACAATCACGCCCGCAGGAACTAACAGGCGCGCCTGAGTTCCTCCGTGGTCAGAATTCTGAGCGAGAGTATTCGTAGTGTTCCTTTCGAAGTCTTCTACAGTACTACCATCTCGACATCATCTGTGTGAGTGACTCGATCCCTTGATAATCCAGTTCTTATCAATCGCACCTATTCTCATCCGCGTGATTTTAGAAATCAACCACAACAATTAGACAACAACTAAGATCATATCTATCATCATTCCATGTTATTATTTTCATTACATCAACCTTAATTACAAGTCTAGATGTACATTACACAATCAATTATTTATTTTGATTTCCTATCCACATCAAAAGTGAGTGAGTAATTATGTTTCTCCCTTGTAGTTGATTTAGTCTCTTTATTTCATGTAGAATCTGTTTACCTAATAGTAAACATCATCTAATCAACACTGTGATATTGATCACATAATGACATATTAAAGAATCTCAACCGATAATAATTGTTTTAACTCGTTTTCCAGTCTTCTTGTTGGAGAAATATTTCTTTGAGTTGTTTTATCTATTGCTTTCGCTCACGTACACGTTTCGCATCAGTTTGGTATCATAGCCCGGTTAAGTAGTAATTTCACAATTAGGTAGGAATTGCATAATTAGGTAGGATTTGCATCTTAAGCATGTTAATTTACTTGCTTGCATTTTAAAAAAATTAGTGTAATTTAG
This sequence comes from Agave tequilana, assembly GCA_038442645.1. Lineage (NCBI taxonomy): Eukaryota > Viridiplantae > Streptophyta > Magnoliopsida > Asparagales > Asparagaceae > Agave > Agave tequilana. The sequence goes on from JAVJIF010015394.1 coordinate 27,059, forward strand.
GAAACTTGAAGGGTAAATATTTTCCCTAAAATTTCTATACGATTGGTATCCACGGAAGAGATTTTCAAAGTGGTTACTTAATTAAAGAATGCTAAAAGGCGAAAAACCTCCCCTTGATTTATTTCACCGGCCTAGCTGACTGGATTGGTAAGATTAGGGTTTGATTAATCTGAAAATATCAAAAGTACCAAGCAAATAAAATAAAAATTATTTAGTTTTGTTTGCACATTGCATTTAGGATTCATACATTGTATACCAACCCGTAGTGGTAACACATATTTTTTAGATGAGTCTTGTAAACCCGAGTCCATCCTAATGAAGTCCCAACCCACCTTAGCAGAAAATCATGGTTAAACTTGAAGCCCTGACTCAAACCGTGACAAAACTACTAGCTGAACGTAAAACACCCGAGATTGAGGATACCCCACCGCGAAACCACCGTCGTGATAACCTATTAATTTATCCAATCTCGATGCTCAATATTTGAAAAGCATCAAGATCGATGTCCCCACCTTTGATGGATGTCACGAGCCACATCTTTTCCTAGCTTGAATACTCCAACTAAATAGGTACTTCACATGGTACAAACTCACTGATCTAGAAAAGTTAAATTTGTTGCAATAAAGCTGTCTGGTTAAGCTATTCAGTAATGAACCAACCTAGAGAATAGACATGTAGCCCGAGGTCAATCACCGATTGATATATAAGATATGATGAAAGATGAGTTACAAAAAAAAATATGTACCACCATTGTTTAGTGCCCGTCTCATGGATAAGTGGCACCAATACACTCAAGGCAACAAATCGGCAAAGGATATGTGACAAAATTCAATGAGTCTCTCATCAGATGCAATACGCTCAACACTAAGAGACAATCTCAAATCCTTTTTAGATACAGAGCCAGAGTTAGAGAAAACTTGCGAGCTGAACTGTTAGTTAGAGGAGTCAATGAGTTAGAGATAGCCTATACGTTAGTTCAAAATCTAAATTCTCTTGGGTCTAACTGCAACACTAGGGGTTTTGATTCAATGAGTGTGTCTAGATTCTCCTCTTCCCATTTCAATGACTTTAGCACCCTATCCTCCTCCCGAAAGAACGATTTCACGAACAAAACAGAGATGGCCATAGAAAACCTTCTGAAAAAAACTCTTCCAAAATTAGTGCTTCCACCAAGTATTATAGATGTCAAGGTTATGTGCACGTCACAACAAACTGTGGTAGTGGAACTAAGGTTACCTTCATTGATGGAGGTCCTATAGAAGCTCCTAATTTTGACTCCAAAGATGTTGCATATCACCCGAATCTTGACAAAAGCAACGATTCTGATTATGACCAAGAAGGTTCTGATATCGAATGCAACTATATTCGGCTCGTACCTTCAAATTACATATCTATTGTCAGGTATACATTCTCATAATACAAAGAAAAGGACGATTGGAGAAGAACTGTTATTTTTCACACATTCACTAAGATGGGGGGAAGAATTGAAAAGTAATCGTAGATAGTGAAAATTGTGTCAATGAAGTATCATCTATAATGATCGAAAAGGTTGATTTGAAGGTTGTACCTCATCTCTATCTATATAAGGTATGATGAATCAATTCCACAGCCCTAGACGTGAAACAATGATATCTTGTCCCGATTGACTTTGAACTTTATAAAGACAAGATTTGAAATGTGGTTACAATAGATATAAGTCAAATCATTCTAGGATGACTATGGTGAAAATCAACTAGAGGGAATGGGTGGTGAATAGGTCAATATGCAAAAATTAAACTTAACTAGCAATTCTACACAAATAATGCTACAACAAATAAAAGAATCAACTATCCGGCAATTCAAAACCAAGAAGCAAAGTCGGATACCTCATGAAGAGTTCTGAACTTCTTCTCATTATTCCTCTCAAATAACAGTTGAGGTACACAATTGCCTACTTGATTGAAAGAACAAAACTAGTATACTGATAACTAAAATAATAAAGTATTGAGTATCAAATGAAAAAGCAAGAGCAAAAAACAAAATATAAATGAGTAAGAGAAAGTGAAAGAGTAGCAATTACAAATACAAGAGATTTGTTTCGAGGTTCGAGCATCTCGCTCTACGTCCTCGCCGTCATCGCAATAAGCGATATACATACATATTTAACCATATTTAACCATATAGATACATATTTAACCATACATCTTGCTCTACATCGCTCTACGTCCTCGCCTTCCTCGCTCTACGTCTAATTAGAGATTGGAGTGACACGATGAAACATATTTAACAATATACAGATAGAAATTGATTGAGGAAATTGTCCATCAAAAACTAATGTAAAAATACTAGTTCTTAAAAAAATTTTATTGTGTGTGTGAACTTCTTGAGCTTTCAATCTATTACTCTAAACTTAAACATACTAAATTCTTATAAGAGTTTAAACTATCTTCAAGTTTTCTTCAAGTGGGCTTCTCCAAAATCCAAGTTTTGACCTTGTGAGCTCGAGTCCCATGCTTGAATCAATTTGAATACTTCAATACTTTCCTTTAAAGGAAGAGTAAAGTAAAATCCTAACTCTTGAAACCTGAAAACTCAAAAAACACTTGAACTTGATTAGTACCTCATAACACATGAGCGTTAAAATCATCAAAGCAAAACGGTGATTGTACCCTTGGGCCAACAAGCTTCCTCTGAAATTATAATTATATAAACTAACTTCAGCATGACTCATAGATATATCAATAACAAGCAAGTTATATGCATATCAATAGTATCAACAATTTAGAACAACATGCATAAATTACCATCTATCCATTCCTCCATCACTAACTACATATGCAATAGAGAATCAAAATTGCTAACTCAATATTGCATAAAATAATAGAATGGATATAGATTGAAAAAACTCAAAATTTAAAACATCTTCTCCTCTTTTTGTCATACATCAAAAAGGACATGAAGTAATTTTGAAACAAACATAAATACTAATTGAAAACCAACAAATAGTGATATCAATCATGATACTAATTGAAATTCTAAACATTTAAATTGAAACATTTGAAACTCTAAATAGCAATTTGAAATTCTAGATACCAATTGAGAATAAAATCAAGTTTCTATCATCAAACATTTAATCACCACAAATGAATGAAAAATCTATTGTATTATAATCAAGAGGTTTTGTGAAAATAAAGACCAATTGTAAATCGATAGAAAAATAATCAATCTTAATATCACCTTTTTCATAATGATCTCTAAAAAATGATAGTGGATTTCTATATGCTTGGTCTTACTATATTTATTTGCATTCTTGTTCATATGAATAGTATTGATAATATCACAATAAATTTTAATATGATCATAATTCAAATCATAATCAAAGAGAGTATATTTCATTTAGGGTCTGTTTGGATTTAAGGAATTGGTGTGAAGTGAGGAAGTAGGAAGTAAGATTTATTTCCTTTAGGAAAAAGGGAAATGAGTAGTAAATTTTCTGGTGTTTGGATGGTTGTTGGGAAGTGTGGTTTGGAAAATGTTTGTCGTTTCCGGTGTTTGGATGGTAATGAAAAGTGGAAATGGAAAAGTTGACCACAAAGTTGACCGCAAAATAATATTAAAATAAAAATTAATTAAGAAAAATAAAAAATAGATTGTAATTAGAATGCAAGTGAGATTTACATGACCAAAAAATTAACTGTTTTATGCTATAACTTATTATAAATGAGATTTACATGACCACAAAATTAACTGTAGCACTCTGGAAGTGAGAAAATGGTTGTGTAAAAGAGAGATGAAAAAGGGAAAAGGGGGTTTTCTTATTTTCCTTTTCCGGTGTTTGGATAGATAGGGAAATGAGCAATTATACTTCCCCACTCCTCACTTCACTCCGATTCCTTACATCCAAACACGCCCTTAAAGAACTTGTCCACAATAAGCCCCAATGGCAAACATACTCTTCCTCAGCGGTTGAGAGGGCTTCTTGGAGTACCATGAAACAAGTCAATTTTCTAGAAATCGACAAGTTTCACTAGTGTTCTTCCTATCTACTCTACAACTAGCATAGTCGGCATCCGAATAACTCATCATATTAAATTATTCGGTCTTCGGATACCACTACCAATAGTACTCTTAAGATATTTGATAATATATTTTACGGCAATTAAATGAGATTCTTTAGTACATGATTGGAATCTAGCATAAACACAAACACTAAATAAAATATCCGACCTATTTGCTGTCAAATAAAGCAAATTATCAAGCATGCAACTGTATAATTTAATGTCAATACTTTTATCTTGTTCATTCTTATCAAGCTTGGTTGTAGTAGCCATCAGAGTTCTGCTAATCTTCGTATTTTCTAGCCCAAATTTCTTAATTAACTCTTTGGTATACTTATCTTGATTCACGAAGATTCTATCGCTCATTTGCTTGATTTGGAGTCCATAGAAGTAATTGAGCTCACCCGTCGTACTCATTTCAATCTCTTCCTTTATACACAATTCAACTTCTTGCAAAATGTTTCATTAGTAGATCCAAAAATAATATCATTAACATAAATTTATATATTTAAATATCACTATCAACATGCTTAATAAACAATGTAGTATCTGCTTCACTTTTAACAAAACTCTTGTTTATAAGGAAACTGCTAAGCCTTTCATACCAAACCTTGGAGCTTGTTTTAAATCATATAAAGCTTTTTCTAATCTAGATACATAATCAGGATGTGTAGGATCAACAAATCTGGGAGGTTGTTCAACATATACCTCCTCCTCAAAAGAAAAGCGCTCTTAACATCCATTTGAAACAACTTAAAATTTTTAAATGAGGCAAAAGTAAGGGTCAGACGGATGGCTTCGAGCCGTGTCATGGCTGCAAAGATCTCCTCAAAATTAATTTTCTCGATTTGATTGTAACCTTGGGCTACTAGTTTAACCTTGTTTCTAACTACATTACCTGACTCGTCCATCTTGTTTCTAAAAATCGATTTAGTACCTATCATGCCCCGCTTTTCAAAATACGTGAAAATGGGAGAGTCGATGACTTATGTATACGAGAAAAACATCCCACGTAAATACGCTAAGCCTGACCGAACAAGCTATATAATCACTATAGTAAATCAATATCACTGCAATGTCACATATAAACATCTACACATGGTGACATATGAAAAGGAAAAGGAATAAGCATGAATCCAATGCATAGAATCATTAAAGCGATCGAATAAAAAGAGAGAAAATACAGAAAAAAGATGATCGAGTAAGAAAGAACTCTGGCTCCTCAAGATGCCTGTGATCCTCTCCAAATACCTGATCAGAATAAATAACCACAAATCTGGATATGCAAATTTAGGGAGTCAGAACTCCTAGTGAATATGTGAGAATAAACTAGAAAGTGCATGTGCATATAACATGTGAGTAGATAAAGAAAATAAATAGTTACCGGAATGAGAAATGACATGAATAAAGTAGAGTATGTGCCCAGCCAGGTATTCAATCAGGTGTTTATCACGATCTATATATTAGGCGGGTAGAGTCAGTCAGTACTAGAGTTAGACATCCAATCAGGTCAGGTGTAACATCGGATGTCCAACATACTTACATGTATTAGGTAAAGACAATCAATTACAACACATTATGAACAATTTATTATTATTATATCAGCGAACACCAATTGTCACCTGTAATAGACGCATTCCATACTACGCTTATCGGGGTCTTGAGTTATTGAAACTGATCGGTTGGAGACATTGACCATACTTTAGGTGGGTCCCGTACATACCCGAACCACGACCCAGACTCCTGGCGCGGAACAGGCCCTACCGCAAGGTAGTCAAGGACATGTATAACATTTATAATATGAATAAGAACAGGACGGGGTACCAGTCACCCCGAGGAACCCTACAATAAAATCCTCTTTCAGCTGCACAACTTATATCCTAGGTCCACCCAAAATATAGACGCTGTCTCCTCCATCAATTTTCCCAATCCCACTGTAAGTTGTTTATGTCATGTTATTAGTTTATCAAGATTATTTAATGTGCATGTTACTTAGATCATTAGGACAACTCGTTGATAGCCAGGGTAACGACGTCAACATGTGTAATCAGGATACCAGTATAACAGGATATATAATGTCAGTGAACAGGATACCGGTATAACAGGACATGTAATAAGTATAATATGAGGGTGTTGTTACCGTATACAATATTTTTCTGGCAATTATGGTAACATGAACATTATAATTATCAAGTAAATGTCATGTATAATCAGTCAAGTTCTTCAGGTAATCCATGATATTCAGAATATGTAATGTCCCGCTGGCATGAATAGAATAATCCGAAAAAAATATTTAATCAACTTAGATTCTCAAAGTCATCGATATATCTAAGTCCCAATATATAAAATACATACTCATCTATATTCAACCAATCAACACTATCCAATTTTAGTTAAGACCATCATACACTCTCACTTCTATTAAGTTCAAACACAAGGTCCAAAAATTCAAATAACTAGTCAATTATTCTACTAATAAATCCAAGTCTAATATCTCATTCTTTTAAAAGAATCTTCAAATTAATCAATAATCAATATCTAACCATACTCTCACCCGTTTTACCATCAATAAGAATAATTAAATCTACTAATAATGCCACTCAGATATCAACTCGTATAACTACCATCATCAACTAGTCAAATCCAAGATCTAGATATAATTATAGTTTAAGTTACATCACCAATAGTTTCAATCCCAATCAAGATAATAATTAAGGAGTGAGACATCCTCAAGCTATTGAAATCTAGAAAGTCTCCGTACTCAAACATTGATATCAATAAACATCATTTATCAGATAATTTATCAGTGAATATATTCAAATAAAATACTTACATCTAATAATCCAAAATCAGTATTATATGATAGATCAAAATTAAGGTAAGGTATTCTCCTATATGATCAGAACCCAGCTATTATTGATCTCATCTGAATGCAAATCAAGATCTCACGTAAATCTCAAGTTGAAATTCAAGCATCAAGAGAAAACAATCTCCTAAATAAGGTAACATCTTATTTAATTCATCTTTATTGCCCAAATGAATTCTCGTCTGAAGCATCACCAAATAAATGTCCAATAAATACCTCAAATAAGTATACAAATATGAACATGGCTAATCTCAAATCAATCCAAGTCATAATCTAAGATGTACGACAACTAGCCTAGAATCAAAAATAATAATCCTCCACGCACGTAATGATATTGATAAACACTCATAAGAACTAACTAAATTGGATGAACACTCACCAATGTCTCATGAAGGAATACATGTAATCACACTCATAAAATAAGTCAAATGACCACATGAAATGATACATGTACTCATACAGGTAAAATAAAGTAGATAGTCACATGAAATAAAGCAAGTAATACACACACACACACATATATATGTATATGTATATCTGACAATGGTGAATGAGAAAATAATACAAGAGCAAATACTCACAAGTATCATCTCAGTAAATTTTAGTAACATAATTACATAACAATATAAAATCATTTATTACAAAACTCTTGTTTAACTGAAGAAGAAAAAACACTCACCTGAACTCGATCTCAAGTCTAAAGTACTGAAATCATAAGGCCTCGATAAATCTACATGGTTCGTTTCAATATAAATCGTTAGATTTTTAAAAGGATATTTTACTTGGCAGTTGTAAGGTGGTTAAATCTTGATTAATTAGTTTGAGGTTAGGAATATGTTCCTCTGAATCTAATGAATTTAGTAGGTTTAGTTTAAACAAATTTCTAATTCTTGTTGAATTTTTAATAGATTTTAAACTATTAAAATACTTAACGGGTCTGGATATACCATTAAGGAATATGGTTTTAAAGTGGGTGATTTGATTTAATTATATAGGTATTAGTCTAAATTTTTTATCATAAAAAGTAGAAGTATTGTAGGCTATTATTTATATTTTTCTTCATTTTTGATATTTTTAACTAATTATTTTAATGTACAATTTTCTTTCTATCTTTCTTTATTTCTTTCTTTATATATATATATATAATATATATATATATATATATATATATATATAATATATATATATATATATATATATATATATATATTTCCAGCAGCCCAGGTCCAGCCCAGGCCCAGGCCAGGTCCGGGATTTTCTTTATTGTCTTTTTTTTAAACAGGGCCCAAAGGCCTGCTGTGCCTAGCCGGCCTGGCCCGTGCCAGGCCAGCCCTGGCCTGGGCTAGCAAACCAGGCCGAGCTGCTCTCGGCCTGGCCGAGAGCAGCGACCAATTTTTGTTTTTTTAATTTATTTTTTTGAAGTCTTTTGCTGTAAAAATTCTGAAAAAAATATGTAATTTAAAATATGGATTGGTATATCCTCATATGTATTTTAGTTGGATTTTAGATTGGGTTTTGATGTATAAAAAAATATATATGGAGATCATGGCATAGACATGATTTTTAATAAACTATTTATATCAAATAAATTTAAAATAAATTACTTACATGGATTTGATCTACCCTATCATGTTCCTCAATCTCTGTACTTCAAGATCCCTTTTGTTCATGCTCTGCTTGAGGAGAAAAAGAAAGGAGAAGGCGGCGCTTTTTATGATTTTTCTTTGGAGGTAGAAAAAGAAGTAGTTTAGGCTTTTTATAGGAGAAGGTGGGGAGAGTTGAGTCATGATTTTTTCTTTGGAGGTAGAAAAAGAAGTAGTTTAGCCTTTTTATAGGGCATTAGAAATTTTAAAAATCAGAATTTCAGTTGGGTTCAAACTGCTTGACTAAGTAGTTTAGGATGGAATTTAATTAAGGTTATGATCTTGAAAATAAGATTTGGATTTAGGTGAGTTAGGATAGATATGATATTTATTAGTATTTAGATTAGAATTAGTTAAGATTTATGAGAAGATTTGATACGATAGGATTTGGATTAGGATTAGGATTGGGTTTTGGGTTAATGAATAAGGATCTCATGGTAATAGGTTATGGGCTAGAAAAAGGATAAGATATGAATAATAATAACAATAATAATAATAAATGCTAATAATCAAAAAGAGATAATAGTAATAATAATAAAATTATCAACATTAAAAATATTATCTAGTAATACTTGATAAAAAATACTACCATTACTAATAATGAAAACAATACAATAACAATAAGAATAATAACAATATCAATATTAACAATAATAGAAACTACAACAATAATAATAGTAATATAGTAATGAGAAAAAACTAGCTAGTAATTAAAATGATAATACTTAATAATGATAAATATATAAGGCCAAAATATCATTTACCATCTTAAAATAATTTGTACTGTAGGTCAAGTTAATAAATAATAATAAAATAACTAGTAAAATAAAATAAATACTTTAGAAAAAATACAGTATTTTAGACCAGGGATATTACATTCTACCCACCTTATAAAAATTTTGTCCTCAAAATTTTGATAAAGCAGGGAATGATAGCAAATCAAGATCAAGGCAGAAGATAAAGCTTCCATGCTGCTTCTCATTGTATCATGGGTCCATCACATTTTCGCTGCGCATTCTGATCTCTGCTACCGGCTTCAACATGAAGTGGTCAAACTCAGGAGATAAAATTAGGAAAATAGATCAGAAAGAAGAATAAGAATCAAAATGGAACCAAGATTACTCTAAAAGAAGAGTTGAAATCAGGGATATCAAAAAATTCAAGAGATGGATTCGAAAAGAGAGGACGATCAATTCTCAAGTGGACTCAGTATCATCATGTGGATAGTAAATGTTTATTGCAGTGTAAATATAACTGTCTCAGGTTATAGGTATGAACTAGGTTCTCTTATTATGTCAAACCTGACTATGACACCAAAAAAAAATCCTGTCACGTCCGCTTTCCAAAATACGTGAAAACGGAGTCGCGACGAGAGTCAGCGACGTATGTATGCGAGAAAAATACCCCACGCATATACGCTAAGCCTAAAGTGATCTAAACAAGCTATATAATCACTATAGTAAATCAATATCACTATAATGTCACATATAAACATTTACACATGATGGCATATGAAAAGGAAATGGAATAAGCATGAATCCAATGCATAGAATCATGAAAGCAATAGAATAAAGAAGAGACAGAAAATACCGGAAAAAAATGATCGAGTAAGAAAGAACTCTGGCTCCGCAAGATGCCTGCGATCCTCTCCAAATACCTGATCAGTAATAAATAGCCACAAATCTGGATATGAAAATCCAGGGAGTTAGAACTCTTAGTGAATGTGTGAGAATAAACTAGAAAGTGCATGTGCATATAACATGTGAGCAGATAAAGAATATATATATATATACCGAAATAAGAAATGACATGAATAAAGTAAATAACAGTAATGTGGATAGCACACAGTAGAGTATGTGTCCAATCAGGTGTTTATCACGATCTATATATCAGGAGGGTAGAGTCAGTTAGTACTAGAGTCAGATATCCAATCAGGTCAGGTGTAACATCGGGTGTCCAAAATACATACATGCATCAGGCAAAAACAATCAATTACAATACATTATGAACAGTTTATTATTATTATGTCAGCGAATACCAATTACCACCTGTAATAGACGCATCCCATACTACACCCATCACACGTGTCAATCAGGGTCCTAAGTTATTGAAACTGATCTATTAGAGACATTGTTCATACTTTAGGTGGGTTCCGTACATACCCGGGATCACGGCCCAGACTCTTGGTGCTGAACCAGGCCCTACTGCAAGGTAGTCAAGGACATATATAACATGTATAACAGGAACAAGAATAGGAGTTCCAGTCACCCCCCGGGCAGTGAAACCCTCTTTCGGCTGCGCAACCTATTGTTGGCCTAGAAGCCCATCACTCTAGTTTTGATGATGATTAACTCATATAGTTATAGTTTACTTATAATCTTGTGAAATTAGTTTTAGATATTTGATCAAGATATTTGTAGGTGATTAGCTTCAACAAAAGAGTTTTGGACCTTTCACGTGTTGATTCAAGAGCTCGAGCGTCAAGATCGCATCTAGTACTCGGTTGGAGTCAAGCTCGTTGGATCGCGTTTGGATCGAGTCGACTTGGAGAAGGAGTTCTACAAGAAGACCTCGGTTTGTTTAGTTTAAGATTGTGTTTAGATCTTATGTAAAGGTAGATAGTGTTGATATGCTCAAGTTCACATACACACACAAGTTTTAAATTCATTGGTTTTGGTCTTTCGATTTAACCGGTTTTTGGTTTTCATATCAAAAACATAGATAGATATCTTTATATGTATATTGAATTCTATCCATATACAATATGCTTCAAAGTTGTTTATATATCTTGTTTTTGTATTTACATAAGTTTTGGAGAAAATGGTTTTCCATTTTAAAAATTCAAGTTTTGAAAAATACCAATTTTGTATTTAAGCCAAATTTCTATATCACAAAAATGGTTCAAATTGTTTATAATATGTGTTGAATTTTAGTCACACATATTTGTATTTCAAAGATCTTAAAAGAACTTATTTTTGTGAAATTTTTATGATTTTATGAAATTTAATTGGAATCAAAATATCTAAGTTTTAAATCCTCAAACCCCAGCCTGACTGCACCGCCCAGTGGTCCGTCGACCGGCACAGTCAAACGATATGCACAGGACGTGCACAAAGGCCAGCCCACTCGGCCGGTCGATCGCGCGGTCGACCGACTGAGAGCACCCCACTATCGAGTGGGGGCCAGTCGATCTGGAGGTCGACCGGAGGCACAACAGTCATAAAAATGACCGTTGGCTGGTCGACCGGGCGGTCGACCGGAAGGGCATTTCTGCCCTTTTCAGACTGCCAACGGGTAGGATTTTTGAAGGCTATAAATATGTCTTCTCTTGAGTTGTTTTAGAAAAGATTTTAGAAGAGAATTTTTTCTATCTTTCAAGTATTTTTCAGCAAGAGTTTTTGTGGTAAAAGTTTTAATTTTATTTATTTAAAGGGTTGAAAAATTTAAAGAAAAAGAGAAGTCTTTGGGAATTAATTTTGTTCTTCATTTCTATTTTCTCCTAGAAGTTTTTCCAAGTATTTTCTTTGTTATTTTGATTTCCAAACCTTTTATTTTCTCACACTCGAGCTATCATATCTATCCTATCTATCAAATCTATTTTTAGTGAGAAAATTGGTTTGTGGTTTGTTGAGAGCACTAAGTGTTGTAAATCACTTTGCTTTGAGTTTGTTGGTATCCCTCTAAGTGTAGAGGTGATTGTTGGAGTGTTGGCTTTGAGCCTTATCCCTTTAGTGAGAGGTGATTGTGGAGTGTTTGAGTTTGTTGGTATCCCTCTAAGTGTAGAGGTGATTGTGGTTGGTGTTTGGCTTTGTGCCTTATCCCTCTAGTGTGAGGTGATTGTTGTTTTGGCTAAGTGCCTATCCCTCTAAGTGTAGAGATAATTGTTGTTGTGTCTTGCCTCTTGTGGAGAGGTTGTGTTTGTTGGAGAGAGGAGTTGTGTACTCTCAGTTTATATTACCCAAATCCTCAGTAGAGGTTTCCTGTGTGGGAAGTCCTGTGTGCACGATAAAATGGAAATCCTTCTGTGTAAAGGCGGGGACATAGATCAGTGGCTCGAAACACGAAACATATCTCTGTTTGCGATTGATTTACTATCTCTAAACTCTCTCTCTTATATTGTACCTTGCATTATTCATATTGTTCATATCATACTTGTATGCTTGTTATTATTTGTGTGCCTCACTTGTATTGAACCAAGAGAGTTTTACATAGCACCTCAACTCTTATTTAGAGGAATTTAGAGGAGATAGTCCAGAGCCCTTCACTGAGAATTCGGTTACACTCTTTGGTTACATTAAGTGTGTTGCAATTTATTTTTAATTCCGCATCATTTGTCATAAGATTAGCCTTACACCTATTCACCCCCCTCTAGGTGTACTTTCAATTGGTATCAGAGCCTATGCTCCTTATATTAGGTTTAACGCTAAGGAGTGAGATCTTGGTTTGCTAATATAGTATTTGCATTTGCACACTTATTTGTTTACACACACTCATGGATTACCTTGCCCCTCCCATGTTTGATGTTTCTAACATCGATATGTGGAAGCTTAAGATGAGTATGTATCTCAAGACCCTAAGAATGCATGTTTACCTTACCGCTACCAAGAAATCTTATCTTAATAATAGCAAGCATATAGAGGCCAATGCATAAGCCCTTGAGGCACTTAGGAGCACTCTAAGCAAAGATTATCTTATGACTGTTTCTCATTGTGATTCCGCTTTTGCAGTATGGAACACTTTGACCTCTCCAAAACTTCAAACGCCAAATATGTGGAGGAGAAATCTAGTGGAGATGAGTCCGATCAACATTGCTACATGGTCTAAGGGAATGACTCCCTTGAGATAAACTCGGATACTCAACTAGATGATAGTGCTAGTTCTTTCGGTGATGATTATGTTGATGCCGATGCATTAAATGAAAAACTATCTCTTGTTTGTGAAATTTTTTTACAATAATACCAACACTTGAAAAAGAAAAACTTTAAACTAAAAGAAAAAAATAAGGAGTTGTTTTCTAAACTTAACATGACTTTACAAGAAAGGGATGAGATTTCAAATAAAAGGGACTCATTGAAATCTCAACTTGATCTTACCTTAAATGAAAAAAAATATTAAAAGGTAAAAATAATTGTGATGAAGTTTTGAAGAAAAATGAAGTTCTATCTTCAAAACTTGTTTTTGTTTTAAAAGAAAATGATTCTTTGAAAAACAAAATTATTTCTATTTCAAAAGAATTGGATTTGATTTCTAATGAAAATAAATCTTTGAAAAATGATTAGGTTCACATGTTTGCCATGCTTCATCCTCCAGTGTACCTATTGCATGCTCTACCTCTTCTACTATTATTGAAAATGATATATGCATGTTGAAGAAGAGTGTTGATTGTTTAGGCTCCACTGTGAGCCAATGTGTCATGAACCACACACGGTTGGAATTCATGTTTCGAAAGAAACAAGTTCCACATATGCATGCACACTATACTCGGCATACACATGCTCATCATGCTCACACACATGATTCAAAGTATGCTCATGTGTACACTTGTACACATTGTGAACGTAAGGGCCACCTTGCAAAGTTTTGTTATGATAGATTACGTAATATAAATTTTGCAAATAACTTGTTTGGGTTAGGAAAGGTGCTACCCCATGGACCCAATAGAGCATGAGTACCAAAATTCACTCATATTTTATTTGATGTAGGTGTCCCAATAGAGCATGGGTACCATGTTTATATGGACCATTACTTTTGTGTTCTCACTTTAGTTTAGCTATTGTGTATATCATAACTATAAAACATGTGCATTTAGCCTAATGATCATATTAGCTTATGTCTTTCGTTTTATGCTTCATGTTTTGATTACATGTTTAGATGTAGTTTTCATTAAAACTTGTGTAGATACTTGTATAACTAATGAGCCACATTTGATTTTTGTATGTTTTTGCTTGATTGCTCACTTGTACCCATTAGATATACTAGTATAGCCTAGTTTTGATGATTAGTGCATTTTGACTTGTATATTCCTATTTTGGACATTTTTTTAAGTGTTAGCTTCATGTATATACTAATTTTGTTTAAACCTTAGATATACATGTATACCCTTGAGTCACTTGCTTTCCATACAAATTCTATTAAGGACTCGTTTATTTTTGGGATATGTTTGTATACTTGTAGTTTCAAGATAACATACATATATCTTGAATCATATTTAGTTATTTGATTTTCATGTTTTTGATAAAAGAATTTCATATTGAGCTTAATTGCCTATTTCCATGATTTTGTTGATTACATGACTCTAACACTCACATTATTCTTGTATATTCATGATTTTGTTTTCATGAGCTTTATTTGTGCTTTATAGAGTTTGAGTGTCGATGATCGTGTGACTTACATGTTTTTCATGAAATATATTCATATTTTATTCCTTATTTGAAGGATTTCGCATTAGTTTTCAAATATTATCTTCAAACTAGTTATTATTCTTCAATTGGTAGAGTTTCAAACATGTTAAACTATTTTCAAATCTTTTTTAAAAGCCCCTACCAACGCTAAGGGCGGATGATGGGCAACCATGCCTTGTATGCTCAAATTGAAAATCTATTTAAACATGTGCATGAAAGGGAGGTCTTTATGAGTTACACATTTGATCCTCATTGTATTTTCAATTGGTATCTGAATTGATATTTTTATGTTTGTATGCTCATTTGTGTTTTCTATATATGTATGCTTCAAACTTCAAATAGTATCAATTTCGATTGATATTTACATTTTCATACATATATATGTGTTTTGATTGTGCTTACTATATCTTCACATCTTAAATCACAAATTATATGCTAAGCTTGATTAACTCCTTAATGTCAATTATTTTTCAATTGGTATCTTATACAAGCTTATTCATTGTTTTTATTGGTATTTCATAAAGGAGGAGAAAATTCATGTTTTTTCTTTTAATTGGTATCTTTCAATCGAGTTTATTTTCAAATGGTATCTTTCTCCCATTCTTTATGATGAAAAATACTTTATTTGATATGTACTAACATTTTTTAATATTGGTATTATGTTTCATTTTAAATTGTATCTAGATTGATATGAGTTATGTTTACCTAAAACAATTTGTTTTTTACTTTCAATTGGTTGTTACTTTCTTTTGGTATCAAGATTTTCAATATATATATTTCAATGGTATCAAAACAAACAATGTTTCATTTTCTATTTGTATCAAAGATTTACAAGACATTTTAAATTGATATCAAGATATTTTCAATTGGTATCTTTAAGTATCTTAAAAATTTTTATTTACTTTCAATTGGTATTGCAAAAATGTTTTGTTTATTTCAATTGGTATCATAATTTTTCGATGTATACCTTATCACAAATTGATATATTTTTCAATTGGTATCATAATGCTTTGATTTATATTGTTTATATGCAAGGGAAGCTTAACATCTTCTCTTTATATAAATTCATATTGAGCATATTTCATATTGAAGTAATTGACCTTTCTTTGATATGTCTTATACGTGTGTAAGGGGAGCTTCACATCTCTTTTTATACATTATATATTATACGTTATGTTTCTCCTCTTCATGAATGTATATCGCATATACATCCTTCTTATTTGATTTGAT
Source organism: Agave tequilana (assembly GCA_038442645.1). Taxonomy (NCBI): domain Eukaryota; kingdom Viridiplantae; phylum Streptophyta; class Magnoliopsida; order Asparagales; family Asparagaceae; genus Agave; species Agave tequilana. The sequence goes on from JAVJIF010015394.1 coordinate 43,236, forward strand.
AAAAAAATGAGAAAATTATTTTTGAGTTTATTTATGCCCCTTTGTTGATGATTTGACAAAAATGGGGAGAGGAATTTTAGAGTTTTATATATGCATGATCATTTAATTTCCTTGTTTTATACAAAAAGGGGGAGAAGAATTTTGAGAGTTTTATATATGCATGTTTATGTCATTTATATGCATGTTTATTTTTTTCAATTGGTATCATAGCATATATGTTTGTTTTCAATTGATATCAGAGCATATATGTTAATATGTTTTATTGTTTTATGCGTACATTAAATATCTTTATTGTTTATTGCTGTGCATGAGTTAAGGGGGAGCTTCTATGAAGCTTAACTTTAATCCATGCATATATAACTCCATGAGTTTTGTCATCATCAAAAAGGGAGAGATTGTTGGCCCAGAGGCCCATCACTCTAGTTTTGATGATGATTAACTCATGTAGTTATAGTTTACTAATAATCTTGTGGTATTTAGTTTCAGATATTTGATCAATATATTAGTAGGTGATTAGCTTTAACAAAAGAGTTTTGGAGCTTTCACGTGTTGATTCAAGAGCTCGAGCGTCAAGATCGCATCTAGTACTCGGTTGGAGTCAAGCTCGTTGGATCGCGTTTGGATTGAGTAGACTTGGAGAAGGAGTTCTATAAGAAGACCTCAGTTTGTTTAGTTTAAGATTGTATTTAGATCTTGTGTAAAGGTTGAAAAACACCTAGGGGGGGGGGAATAGGTGCAAGTGCTAATCTAGTGAACTAAGTGCGCTAAATGCGGAAGCTTAAACAATTCTTGCAACACACTTAATACAACACACAAGTGTAGCCGAATTCCCCGTGAAGGGCTCTGGACTAACTCCTCTTATTCCCCTAAATATGGGTTGAGGTGCTATATGAAGCTCTTGTGGTTAAGTATAAGTGAGGCACACACACAAGCAAGCCAAGTATATAAGGATGAGCTATATGAAAGATGCAAGACAATACACAAGCAAATAGATATGATATGGCAATATGAATTATGCTCAACACAAGCAAATATGATATGATGATATGAATGATGCTTTGCACAATTAAATGAGAGAGAGAGTTAGAGAGACAATGGATCAAACGCTAAGACAAGATATGTTTCGAGGTTCGAGCCCCTAGCTCTACATCCCCGCCTACACCACCGTGTAGGATTTCCAAGCCACTATCTCCCACCGAGGGAACCTCCACCGAGGAGGATTTGTTACAACACAAGGAGTACCAAACTCCTCTCTCAATACAAACACCACCTCACACAAGAGGGGTAGGCCCATAGCCAAACAACAACCAATCCACCTCACACTTGAGGGATACAAACCAACAACCAACTCCACCTCACCAAGAGGGAGTAAACACCAACCTCAACCTCTACCGAAGAGGGAGCAAACCAATACCACTCCGATCAACCTCTACCAAAGAGGGATACACAAAGTAAGGAGGGTTTACAACTTAGAGGCTCAACAACCTCAAACAATCTCTCTTTCTTTTCTCTTTTCCACAAAACAAATGATCCTAATAGAATAGGATAGGTGATAGCTCAAGTGTAGAAAACTAGGTGTTTGGAAAACAAAAACACAAAGAAAAATACTTGGAAAAACTCTTGCAAAAGATAGAAAAATGAAAGGCAAGACAAATCTCCCAAAATACTCTTTTCTTTGATTTTTCCAAAAACCTAAAACAAATAAGATTGAAAGTTTAAAGCCCAAAAACTCTTTTGAAAACTTGTTTTAAACTCTGGGGAAACTGTAATTTTTCTCTTGTAAAAACCTTGGCCAAAATCCCAAAGAAATGGGGTTTATATAGGCCAAAACAGAAACTAGCCGTTAGGCTGATCTGGCAGCCTGACAGGCTAGCGGTCGGCCGGGCCGGCCGACCGCCAACGGTCAGAAATGTGACCGTTGGGGAAACCCGGTCGACCCAAACAAACAGAGAGCTCTGCTCTCAGGTCCGGTCGGCCGCCCGGCCGACCGTCCCTGTGGCTGCCCAACGTGCACAGGCTTGTGCACGTCGGTCGACCCCAAGGGTCGACCGGCCTCTGGTGCGGTCGACCCGTGCGGTCGGCCGACCTGGCCTGTCAGCCACTGTTCTGGGACAGAAACACATGTTAAAAATATTTTAAAAATCTTTATCTCTTTAAAATTACCATAAAAATAGTTTTATCATTTTACTTTGATAAACAAACTTGTGATAAAAATTTCAAGACATATATCTACATATTCAATCATTTTTGTGTCTTGCAAGTTTTATCAAAAACCAACACTTGTATTTTTATCAAACTTGATTTTTCAATACATGAATAGGAAAGTCAAAATAAGTTTGTTTAAAAGTTAAGCATGCATGTATATAATGAAACAACTATACATATATCAATTAAACTTGTTTTGATCAACTATTCATGAAAACCAAAACCAAACATAAAACGTGCGTGTTATGTGCACTTGAGCATATCAACTATACTAAGCTTTACAAATGGATCTAAAACACACTAAACTAAACTAGGATACCTAAGTCTTCTTGATGATCTTCATCTTCAAGTAGACCCGATCCAAAACTCCATCCATGGGCTAGGTTATGTGTGATCTTGAAGCTTGAGCCCTGGAATCACCATGAAAAGCTTCTAAACTCCTTGTTGAAGCTAATCATCAACTAATATCTTGGTTAATGATCTGAAACTTAAACAACACAAGATTATTAGTAAACATAACTACATGAGTTAATCATCATCAAAACTAGAGTGGAAGGTCTTTGGGCCAACAATCTCCCCCTTTTTGATGATGACAAAACTCATGGAGTTATATATGCATGGATTAAAGTTAAGCTTCAAAGAAGCTCCCCCTTAACTCATGCATAAACAAATAAACATAATATACAATGAATATTAAACATGAATGCATAGATATGCATAAACAATAAAAGGTTCTAGATACCAAATGAAATATTCACAATAAACATGTTCTAGATACCAATTAAAATCATAATATATGCAAAAACATAAGCATGCATATAAACTCAAAATCTTTCTCCCCTTTTTGTCAATCATCAACAAAGGGGTAAAAACAAAATCAAAATATAAACAAATTCTTCGATCAACAAAACATGTTCTAGACACCAATGAAATGTGTAAGGTGCTCTAGATACCAATTAAATGAATAAAACTTTTCCTTTTTTTTTTTAAAATAAATGCACACAAAGACATGCATATTAATCCAAATCCTTTCCCCCTTTTTGTTCTATAACACAAATGATGTAGATAAGGGGTAAATAACAAATCATAAGATGTGCACTCAATTAAGATACCAAATGAAACTTATACATATGTCAATGTAGTACATCTTAATACCAATTGAAAGTGAACATACCAAAACAAAATTTTGAGATACCAATTTAAAACATAAACATTTTGATATCAAAAGATAGTATTTTTTTTTTTAAGCCATATAAACAATTTTGATTGATATCATATGCTTAAAATAAACATCAAATTCCAATCATAAAGTGTGGGAGTGGAAATCAAATACCAATTGAAATATAAAAATCAAATTTTCTCCCCCTTTATGAAATACAAACTAAAACAATGCGTAAGCTTGATACCAATTTAAAAGTAATCAATTGAAATAGGATAATCATTAAGGTTTTCAAGCTTAGCATAAACAAATATTTGTGCTCTAAGATATAGGAATATAGTAGGCACAAATAAAACATATATGTATGAAAAAATAGATACCAATAGACATTGATACCATTGAAATGAAAGCATACATACATAAACACATATGAGTATACAAAAGAATCCAGATTGATACCAATTGAAAGAGTTCAATGATACTAATTGACATAACAATAAAAGCATGGTATAACTCATATCAAAGTGAAGAATACGAACTAGTTAAAATGGAAATTTTTGTTAACTAGTACGAAATCCTTCAAGCAAGGAATAAACTAAAAATAATTATCATAAAACACATGTAAATCACATAGCACTCAAAAACACTCAATATTCAATAAAGTCCATACATGCCCATGAAAACATACTCATGAGAAATATTTTAATAAATGGTGAGTGTACAAGTAATGTGTGACATGGCATTATGAAATTTCCAATTAAGCTCAAAATTTCTTGAAACAATGAAAGTCATCAAAATTATTTAATCTTCAAGGTATATGTATGTCTTATACAAACTAAAGCATACATATATATCCAAAACTCAACGAGTCCACAAAATATATGCATTAAGGCACGTGGCTCAAAAAGGATGTATATGTATAATAATAATTTGGATAAAATAGACATATACATGAAGTTAAACAAATAAACACAAAATCAAGAAAAACTAAATTTTCACCAAAACACATTTCATTTCAAGGTATATGTATGAATTGTCAAAACAATAAGTATACATACATATCCCTAAACACAATTGAGTCCATATATATAGATTTGCATGAAAGGCAAATGACTCAAAGGGTATACATGTATTACTTAAGGTTTGGCAAAATGCACATATACATGAAATGTAAAACACATGATCTACAAAACAAATCGCAAATGAGAATACAAGTTTAAAATGTATGAATCATCAAAACTAGACTATACTAGCAGGTCTAATGGGTTCAAATAAGCAATCAAGCTCAACATATATAGAGTTATTTGTGACCCACTATATGCACAAGTATAAATCCTAGTCTTAATGAAAACTAACATCTAAACAAGTAATCTTAACATGAAGCATCAAAACACGATAAAAATTAACATGATAAACATAAACATAATTATTATGAATATCCACATGTTATTAGAATTATGATATACATGATAGCTAATCAAATATGAGAACACAAAATAATAATCCATATTAAACATGGGTGTCTCGAATATTATACATGTATGTCAAGAGTCTAATTAACATGGCATTTTCATACTAATCACTAAATAATGAAACATGCTATAAACAATGAATATTAAAAGCATGTAAACAATAAATAGGAGTTAGGAATTGTTACCAAAACCTAGAAGGCAACTCTCCTTGTCTCCAAAACATGGTGGTCCTCTCCACCAAACATCCCTTGAAAGTGATGCATCCAATTGATTTCCTTTAAGTACGGAACGCATCCACTCTAAGGTACGGCAACTCTCACATCATGTGAGAGCCCACACCTACATTAAAAATAGGAGGGGTGGTCTTTGGTACCCATACTCTTTTGGGTCCATGGGGTTAGTACCTTCTCTAACCCAAACAAAATTAGTTGCTAAATTTGAAACATGTATTCTATCATAACAAAATTTAGCAAGGTGGCCCTTATGTCCACAATGTGTACAAGTGTACACATGAGCATACATGTGATGGGTGTGTCCGTGAGGAGCATGTGTATGCCGTGGAGGGTGTGCATGAAAAGATGGAACTTGTTTCTTTCGAACCAAGGATTCCAAGCGTGTATGGCTCTTGGCACATTGGCTCAAAGTGGAGCCCAAACAAACAACACTCTTCTTAAGCATGGATATATCTTGTTCAATTAAAGAAGAGGTGGCACATGCAATAGGTGAAGTGTGTGATACTACCCTAGCATGGCAAACATGTGCATCAACTTTATTTTGTAAAACAATATTTTTATCTAAACAAACATTTAAATCATTTGAAATAGAAATAATTTTGTTTTTCAAAGCAACATTCTCTTTTAAAACAAATCAACTTTCGAAGACAAATTTTCACTTTTCTTCAAAAGAGTTTCACAATCATTTTTAGATTTTAAAAACACATTTTCTTCAAGTGCAAGATCAAGTTGAGATCTCAATGAATCCCTTTCATTATAGACCTTAACCTTCTCTTGCAAAACACAATCAAGTGTAGAATGCAAACTTTTATTTTCTTTTTCAATTTCTAGACTTTTCTTTTTCAAAATCTTATAATTTTCTATCAATTTTTCACAAACAATAGATAGTTCTTCATTCAAAGCATGGGGATCAATATTCTCATTACATGAAGAACTAGCACTATCATCACAATCTAAGTGGGGTTCCGAATGTACCTCAAGGGAGTCATTCCCTTGGACCATTAAGCATTGAGAATCGGATTCTGCACTAGACTCCTCCGGTTGAATTGGCAATTGAAGCTTGGAGGTGGTGGTGGTTGTCAACATGTTCCACACTGCAAATGCGGAATCAAAGTTAGAAGCAAGCAAAAGATATTCTTTATTTAATGTGCTTCTAATGGCCTCAAAGGCTTGTGCATTGGCCCCTATATGCTTGCGGTCACCAAGATAACATCTCTTGGTAGCGGCAAGGAAAACATGTAAACCTAGGGTCTTTAGGTACATGGACATCCTATACTTCCAAACAACAATGTTGGAAGGGTCAAAGCTAGGTGGGGTCATGAAGTCCATGGTAAACTATATGAGTGTGCAAACAAGCAAATGCAAACAATACATTAGCAATCAAATGGATCTCACTCCTAGGATGTTAAGCCTAATATCAGGAGCGTAGGCTCTGATACCAATTGAAAAACACCTAGAGGGGGGTGAATAGGTGCAAGTGCTAATCTAGTGAACTAAGTGCGCTAAATGCGGAAACTTAAACAATTCTTGCAACACACTTAATACAACACACAAGTGTAGCCGAATTCCCCGTGAAGGGCTCTGGACTAACTCCTCTTGATTCCCCTAAATATGGGTTTGAGGTGCTATATGAAGCTCTTGTGGTTAAGTATAAGTGAGGCACACACACAAGCAAGCCAAGTATATAAGGATGAGCTATATGAAAGATGCAAGGCAATACACAAGCAAATAGATATGATATGGCAATATGAATTATCCTCAACACAAGCAAATATGATATGATGATATGAATGATGCTTTGCACAATTAAATGAGAGAGAAAGTTAGAGAGACAATGGATCAAACGCTAAGACAAGATATGTTTCGAGGTTCGAGCCCCTAGCTCTACATCCCCGCCTACACCACCGTGTAGGATTTCCAAGCCACTATCTCCCAACGAGGGAACCTCCACCGAGGAGGATTTGTTACAACACAAGGAGTACCAAACTCCTCTCTCAATACAAACACCACCTCACACAAGAGGGGTAGGCCTTTAGCCAAACAACAACCAATCCACCTCACACTTGAGGGATACAAACCAACAACCAACTCCACCTCACCAAGAGGGAGTAAACACCAACCTCAACCTCTACCGAAAAGGGAGCAAACCAATACCACTCCGATCAACCTCTACCAAAGAGGGATACACAAAGCAAGGAGGGTTTACAACTTAGAGGCTCAACAACCTCAAACAATCTTTCTTTTCTCTTTTCCACAAAACAAATGATCCTAATAGAATAGGATAGGTGATAGCTCAAGTGTGGAAAACTAGATGTTTGGAAAACAAAAACACAAAGAAAATACTTGGGAAAACTCTTGCAAAAGATAGAAAATGAAAGCCAAGACAAATCTCCCAAAATACTCTTTTCTTTGATTTTTCAAAAAACCTAAAACAAATAAGATTGGAAGTTTAAAGCCCAAAAACTCTTTTGAAAACTTGTTTTAAACTCTGGGGAAACTGTAATTTTTCTCTTGTAAAAACCTTGGCCAAAATCCCAAAGAAATGGGGTTTATATAGGCCAAAACAGAAACTAGCCGTTAGGCTGATCTGGCAGCCTGACAGGCTAGCGGTCGGCCGGCCCGGCCGACCGCCAACGGTCAGAAATGTGACCGTTGGGGAAACCCGGTCGACCCAAACAAACAGAGAGCTCTGCTCTCAGGTCCGGTCGGCCGCCCGGCCGACCGTCCCTGTGGCTGCGAAACGTGCACAGGCTTGTGCACGTCGGTCGACCCCAAGAGTCGACCGGCCTCTGGTGCGGTCGACCCGTGCGATCGGCCGACCTGGCCTGTCAGCCACTGTTCTGGGACAGAAACACATGTTAAAAATATTTTAAAAAATCTTTTATCTCTTTTAAAATTACCATAAAAATAGTTTTATCATTTTACTTTGATAAACAAACTTGTGATAAAATTTCAAGACATATATCAACATATTCAATCATTTTTGTGTCTTGCAAGTTTTATCAAAAACCAACACTTGTATTTTTATCAAACTTGATTTTTCAATACATGAATAGGAAAGTCAAAATAAGTTTGTTAAAAGTTAAGCATGCATGTATAGAATGAAACAATTATACATATATCAATTAAACTTGTTTTGATCAACTATTCATGAAAACCAAAACCAAACATAAAATGTGTGTGTTATGTGCACTTGAGCATATCAACTATACTAAGCTTTACAAATGGATCTAAAACACACTAAACTAAATTAGGATACCTAAGTCTTCTTGATGATCTTCATCTTCAAGTAGACCCGATCCAAAACTCCATCCATGGGCTAGGTTATGTGTGATCTTGAAGCTTGAGCCCTGGAATCACCATGAAAAGCTTCTAAACTCCTTGTTGAAGCTAATCATCAACTAATATCTTGGTTAATGATCTGAAATTTAAACAACACAAGATTATTAGTAAACATAACTACATGAGTTAATCATCATCAAAAACTAGAGTGGAAGGCCTTTGGGCCAACAACGGTAGATAGTGTTGATATGCTCAAATTCACATATGCACACAAGTTTTAAAGTCATTGGTTTTGGTTTTTCAGTTTAACCGGTTTTGGTTTTCATGTCAAAAACATAGATAGATATCGTTATATGTATATTGGATTCTATCCATATACAATATGCTTCAAAGTTATTTATATATCGTGATTTTGTATTTACATAAGTTTTGGAGAAAACGGTTTTCCATTTCAAAAATTCAAGTTTTAGAAAATACCGATGTTGTGTTTAAGCCAAATTTCTGTATTACAAAAATAGTTCAAATTGTTTATAATATGTGTTGAATTTTAGTCACACATATTTGTATTTCAAAGATTTTAAAAGAACTTATTTTTATGAAATTTTTGTGATTTTATGGCATTTAATTGGAATCAAAATACCTAAGTTTTAAATCCTCAAAACCCAGCCTGACTGCAGTGGCGGTCAACTGGCCCAGTGGTCGGTCGACCGGCACGGTCAACCGATGTGCAAGGGACGTGCACAAAGGCCAGCCCACTCGGTCGGTCGACTCCCCGGTCGACCGATTGAGAGCACCCCACTCTCGAGTGGGGGCGGTCGACCCGGCGGTCGACCGTTGGGTTTGGCCCGGTCGACTGGGTGGTCGATCGGAAGGGCATTTCTGTCCTTTCCAGACTGCCAACGGGCAGAATTTTTGAAGGTTATAAATATGCCTTCTCTTGAGTTGTTTTAGAAAAGATTTTAGAAGAGATTTTTTCTCATCTTTCAAGTGTTTTTCAGCAAGAGTTTTTGTAGTTAAAAGTTTTAATTTTATTTATTTTAAAGGGTTGGAAAATTCAAAGAAAAGAGAAGTCTTTGGGAATTGATTTTTGTTCTTCATTTCTATTTTATCCTAGAAGTTTTCTCAAGTATTTTCTTTATGATTTTGATTTCCAAACTCTTTATTTTCTCACACTTGAGCTATCATATCTATCCTATCTATAGGATCTTATTTTTGGTGAGAAAATTGGTTTGTGGTTTGTTAAAATCACCAAGTGTTGTAAATCACTTTGCTTTGAGTTTGTTGGTATCCCTCTAAGTGTAGAGGTGATTGTTGGAGTGTTGGCTTTGAGCCTTATCCCTCTAATTAGAGGTGATTGTGGAGGAGTGTTTGAGTTTGTTGGTATCCCTCTAAGTATAGAGGTGATTGTGGTTGGTGTTTGGTTTTGTGCCTTATCCCTCTAGTATGAGGTGATTGTTATTTTGGCTAAGTACCCATCCCTCTAAGTGTAGAGGTGATTGTTGTTGTGTCTTGCCTCTTGTGTAGAGGTTGTGTTTGTTGAGGAGAGGAATGTCTACTTTCAGTTTGTATTACCCAAATCCTCAGTAGAGCTTCCCTGTGTGGGAAGTTCTGTATGGACGATATAGTGAAAATCTTTCTATGTGAAGGCGGGGACGTAGAGCAGTCGCTCGAACTCGAAACATATTTCGGTGTTTGCGATTGATCCACAATCTCTAAACTCTCTCTATATTATGCCTTGCATTATTTCATATTGTTCATATCATACTTATATGTTTGTTATTGTTTGTGTGCCTCACTTGTGTTGAACCAAAAGGGCTTTACGTAGCATCTCAACTCTTATTTAGAGGAATTTAAAGGAGATAGTTCAGGGTCCTTCACCGGGAATTCGGCTACACTCTTTGGTTGCGCTAAGTGTGTTGCAATTTTTTTAATTCCGCATCATTTGTCATAAGATTAGCCTTACACCTATTCACTCCTCTCTCTAGGTGTACTTTCACCTATATCCTAGGTCTACCCAAAATACAGACGCTGTCTCCTCCGTCAATTTTCCTAATCCCAGTGTAAGTTGTCTAATGTCTGTTATTAGTTTATCAAGATTATTTAATGTGCATGTTACTTAGATCACTGGGACAACTCGGTGATAGCCACGGTAACGACGTCAAATATATAATCAGGATGCCGGTATAATAGGGTATATAATGTCAGTGAACAGGATACCAGTATAACAGGACATGTAACAAGTATAACATGAGGGTGTTCTTACCGTATAGAATATTTTCTCAGCAATTATGGTAACATGGACATTATAGTTATCAGGTAAATATCATATATAATCAGTTAAGTTCTTCGGGTAAATTATGATATTCAGAATAAGTAATGACCCGCTGGCATGAATAGAATAATCCGGGTAAAATATTTAATCAACTTCGATCTTCAAAGTCAGATATATCCAAGTCCCAATATATAAAATATATGCAACCAATCATCACTATCTAATCTTAATTAAGAATATCATACACGCTCACTTCCATTAAGTTCAAACACATGATCCAGAAATCTAAGTAATTAGTCAATTATGTATATACATGCCACCAGGTCAGATCAAACCAATCTACGTCTACTCTTCAACCCAAGGTCAACTCCAACTCAATCGAGTCTACTAAAAAATTCAAGTCCAATATCTAATTCTTTTAAAAGAATCTCCAAATTAATCAATCATCAATATCTAACCATACTCTCACCTGTTTTACCATTAATAAGAATAATCAAATTTATTGATAATGTCACTCAGATATCAACTCGTATAACTACCATCATGAACCAGTAAAATCCAAGATCTAAATATAATTATAGTTTAAGTTACGTCATCAATAGTTCCAATCCCAATCAAGATAATAACTAAGGAGTAGGACATCCTCAATCTACTGAAATTTAGAAAGTCTCCATACTCAAACCTCGATATCAATAAACATCATTACTCAGATAATTTATCAGTGAATATATCCAAAAAAATACTTGCAACTAATAATCTAAAATCAGTATTATGTGATAGATCAAAATCAAGGTAAGGTATTCTCCCATATGATCAAAACCCAGCTATTATTGATCTCATCTGAATGCGAATCAAGATCTCATGTAAATCTCAACTTGAAATCCAAGCATCAAGAGAAAATAATCTCTTAAATAAGGAAACATCTTATTTTATTCATCTTTATTGTCCAAATGAATTCTGGTCTGAAGCATCACAAATTAAATGTCCGGTAAATACCTTAAATAAGTTTACAAATAAGAACCATGATAATCTCAAATCAATCCAAGTCATAGTCTAAGGTGTACGACAACTAGCTTAGAATAAAAAATAATAATCCTCCACACATGTAATGATATTGATAAACACTCATAAGAACTAACTAAATAGGATGAACACTCACTGATGTCTCATGAAGGAATACATGTAATCACACTCGTAAAATAAGTCAAATGACTACATGAAATGATACATGTACTCATATAGGTAAAATAAAGTAGATGGTCACATGAAATAAAGCAAGTAACACACACACACACACATATATCTGACAATGGTGAATGAGAAAATAAAACAAGAGCAAATACTCACAAGTATCGTCTCAATAAATTTTAGTAACATAATTACATAACAATATAAAATCATTTATTATAAAACCCTTGTTTAACTGAAGAAGGAAAAGCACTCACCTGAACTCGATCTCAAGTTCAAAGTACTGAAATCATAAGGCCTCGATAAATCTACATGGTTCATTTCAATATAAATCTAATTAGATTTTTAAAAGGATATTTTACTTGGGAGTTATAAGGTGGTTTAATGTTGATTAATTAGTTTGGGGTTAGGAATATGTTCCTCTGGATCTAATGAATTTAGTAGGTTTAGTTTAAACTAATTCTAATTTTTTTATATTTTTATTAGATTTTAAACTATTAAAATGCTTAATAGGTCTGAATATACCATTAAGGAATATGGTTTTAAAGTGGGTGATTTGATTTAATTTATATGGGTATTAGTCTAAAATTTTTATCATAGAAACTAGAAGTATTGTAGACTATTATTTATATCTTTTCTATTTTTTGATATTTTTAACTAATTATTTTAATATATAATTCTTCTTTCTTTCTTTCTTTCTTTCTTTTTATATATATTTCTAGCAGCCTAGGTCCAAACCAAGCCCAGGCCTGGTCTGGGATTTTCTTTATTGTCTTTTTTTTTAAAACAGGGCCCAAAGGCCCTGCTGTGCCCAGCCGGCCTGGCCCGGGCTATGCCAAGCCAGCCCTGGCCTGGGCCAGCGAACCAGGCCGAGCTGCTCTCGGCCCGGCCGAGAGCAACGACCAATCTTTGCTTTTTAATTTATTTTTTAAAAATCTTTTGCTGTAAAAATTCTGAAAAAATATGTAATTTAAATATAGGTTGGTATATCCTCACATGTATTTTAGTTGGATTTTAGATTGGGTTTTGATGTATAAAAAAAATATTCATGGAGATCATGGTATAGACATAATTTTAATAAACTATTTATATCAAATAAATTTTGAGAAAATAAATTACTTACTTGAATTTGATCTCTCCTATCATGTTCCTCAATCTCTGTCCTTCAAGATCCCTTTTGTTCATCCTCCACTTGAGGAGAAAAAGAAAGAAGGAAGGTGAAGAGTTGGGTCATGATTTTTCTTTGGAGGTAGAAAGAAAAGTAGTTTAGGCTTTTTATAGGGCATTAAGAATTTAAAAATCAGAATTTCAATTGGGTTCAAACTGCTTGACTGAGTAGTTAAGGATGAAATTTAATTAAGGTTATGATTTTAAAAATAAGATTTGGATTTGGGTGAGTTAGGATAGACATAATTTTTGTTAATATTTAGATTAGGATTAGTTAAGATTTATGAAAAGTTTTGATACGATAGGATTTAGATTAGGATTAGGATTGGATTTTAGGTTAATGGGTAAGGATCTCATGGTAATGGGTTATGGGCTAGAAAAAGGATAAGATATGAACAATAATAACAATAATAATAAAAACTAATAATCAAAAAGAGATAGTAGTAGTAATAATAATAATAAAATTATCAATATTAAAATATTATCTAGTAATATTTGGTAAAAATACTACCATTAATAATAATGACTAAAGCAATACAATAATAATAAGAATAATAACAATTTCAATATTAACAATAATAGCAACTATAATAATAATCGTAATAATGAGAAAAATACTAGATAGTAATTAAAATGATAATACTTAATAATGCTAAATGTATAAGGACAAAATATCATTAACCATCTTAAAATAGTTTGTATTGTAGATCAAGTTAATAAATAATAATAAAATAACCAGTAAAATAAAATAAATACTTTATAAAAAAATACAGTATTTTAGACTAGGGATATTACAGTACCAATGGTTGGTCTATCACAGGGCCTAAGCACAAGCTTCCAAACTTGGTTATGCTCAAATTGATTAAGCTCATCTTGTATGGCAAGTAACCAATATCAGGCCTCAAGGATATTCTTAGGTTTAATGTGAGAAATGAATGCATAATGACTACAAATATCATAAAGTTTAGATCTAATAGTTACTCCTTTTGATACATCACCTAAGATGAGATCTTTGGGATGACTTGTAGCGTATCTCTAATTCTTCGAAAGTGGTTGAGTTAGTTGCACTTCTACTTGCACTTCAACTGATGAGTCCTTCATTGACATCTTTTCACGTCTTCACCTAAAAAATCAATTTCACAATCTACAATATTCTTCACAAGAGAGTTACATTCCTCAAACTTAACATGCATAGATTCCTCAATAGTTAAGGTTAACCTATTGAAGACTCTATAAGTTTTTCTAGAATTTGAATAACAAAAAAAATAGCTTCATAAGCTTTTGCTTCAAATTTCTTAAATAATATTTGGTATTCAAAACATTTACATCCAAAATTTTGAAATAAGAAATATCTGGTTCTCAAATGGAGTTTTATTTGAAATTTTACAAAAATAAACTCTATTTATTATGTAGCATGATGTGTTTATAGCCTCAGCCCACAAGTATTGAAGGAGTTCATATTCACTAATCATAATCTTAACCATCTCTTGGAGAATTCTATTCTTCCTTTCGACGACTCTATTTTGTTATGGAGTTTTAGGACATGAAAACTCATATGTAATTTCATTTTCTTCACAATAAGTAATAATAGAGTGGTTGGTGAACTCACCACCTTTATCACTTCTAATATGTAAAATCAAAAAAAAAAAATTCAACTCTTTTTCTAAAAATATTAAAATGCGAGAAAGCTTCAGCTTTATGTTCTAAGAAGAAAATCCAAGTAAATCTTGAAAAATCATCACTAAGAATGAAAATAAAATGATTACCACTCAAACTCTTGGTTTTGGTCAGACCAAATAAATCCATATGTCAATTCTAATGGACATGATGTCATGATATTCTTGATGGATTTGAAAGAAGACTCGGTTTGTTTTTCAAGTTGACACACATCACAAATGCGATCCTTTTCAAATCTTAATTTGGAATATTCTTCATCGCTTCCTTAGAATCAATATGGGATAGGTAGTCAAAAGAAACATGACCTAACCATCTATGTCAAACCAAGAATCTTGATTAATTACTTATAAACAAGTAACATTGCATTCTAAATTTATCATATCAATAATGTAAACATCATAAAAACTGAAAAGCACACAAGAATTATTTTTTTATCAACTACATCACAAGTAGAATCATCAAAAAAACCTTAAACCTTTATCACACAATTGAATAATGCTTAATAGATTATGTTTGAGACACCCCTCTACTAAAGCAATATTTTTTATTAAAATAGATGTGTCATTTTGATATTACCTATATCAAAGATTTTACCCTTGAAATCATCTTCGAAAGTGACGGTGCCACCTTATTATACCTTGATAGGGTTGCAAAGTCGTTGATATCTCATATCATATGCCGTAAGCAAGCACTATCAAGGTTCCACCACTCTCTACGTCTTGAGAGCTTGGTGCGTATCTATATCATGTAAAATGAGAGTTGATTTTGGTACCCAAATCTTTTTGGGTCCTATAATGTTAGTTGATAATTGTGCATATCATCTATATTTGTACTACTTTTATACCTCTTTTGTTAAACATTTAATACTGCATGGGGTGTTTTTGTTTATATTTAGGTCAAAAGCACAAATTAGAGAAAAAAGATGAAAAAGCAGAAATCGACGTTAAAGAGATGATTGCAGCAATATATTTCAAGATTCAGATATCCAGAGACCTGATAAACTTACCGAAAGAGATTATAAAATATGGGAAAGTATCTATCAAAGTTTGAATTCCAAACAAGCCAGCTGGGTAGCCGAATTTTTAGCTCGGTAGCTGTCTACTGTTCAACGGAGAGCAGAAATCTGATTTGGACTAAACACCTTTTACTAATTTGATCATAACTTTCGTTATACGAATCCTATTCGATGATTCAAGATGCTACATAAAGAAGACTTAAAGGGCTAAAATTCTTCTATTGATACGGTTTCCTAATTCAGTCATTTATCAAGCCGTATTTAGCAATCAATGCCAATTGTTTGCAGATCAATTCAGGATTGAATTCCTACACCAAACTAAAGTAGGATTAGAAGTACTAATGTGTTTCTAATTGTAATTGGATCTGAGGTCTATATAAAAAGCTGAAATTTCTTGTAATCTCGTCATCTCAATAATCTCATCAATCAAAGCATAGAAAGAACCTTTGTAATTTATGTTTTATTTTCTCTTTTTCTTGTATAAAATTTTGGCATTTGGAGAAGAAATTTTGGTGTTTTAAAAGAAGAAGATCAGAGGAGAAGCAAAAACTAAGGATTAGACGTGATCCTCAAATAGGTGTTATCATTTTTCTTTCTCTTTAATTTACTATATGAAGATAGATTGTTTTGCTTTGCAATTTCTTTATCATGAACTAAATCTTCATAGTTAGGGCATTGATGTAGGCAATTATTATAACGATTTAATCTTGTTTTTTTGTGTTAGTTCTATGTTATTACTCCATCCTTCATGTTTGATTCTATGCCTGCTAAATTTTTATTCTCGTTCTTTATGTTATTAATTGATGCGCAATATTATATAGATGATTAGGTTTGAAATCGAGAGGAGATAACTTAGCAATGCTTCATGAAAATAGAAATTACAACTTGATAAGTTGAGACGTAAAATTTATACAATCTTATAGAAAGGCCCACCGTACTTAATGCTTCCTCTTACTTGTTAAATCTAATAAATCGAGAGACTGTAGGTTCTTGTATTAGAGGTTAGACTTAATATTGCTTGAGAGAGAATATTAATTAAGATAGGGACTTTCGATTGTTAACATGAGTAGTATGTAGTTGTTGTCAGTCGGTTGGTAGGCTGGCAGAACTGCCTGTTTTGCCTCCAACAGCTATTTTCTGAGTCTAAACTTTTCGGATTTATTTTTTAATTACTTATTTGGGTTAATCACGTTTGTTTTAGGTCTTTAAATAGTGAGACTACAGATAATCCAATTACTTAATCCTAAGTTTACAAACATTGTTCTCGAGCCCAAATTCCAAAGAGCTATTTTCAAAAGTTTTTCTTGAGCTTATATTCTGTACTTCTACAAGTTTTTCTCATTCATACAATCTTTAAGTTTCCAATATCTATTTTAGATTATAGGGTTGTGTATTGAGAGGTTGTGATCTTGTGAAAGGTCACCTGATCTTGTAATTCTTTATGAAGAGTTCCTCTTGAAAGACGGTTGTTAGTTGGAAGTTATGGCTTCAGATCTTGCGGGATCAAGTCAAGCTGTGTACAAATTGAAGTATAATGAAATCCTTAATTGCAGTAAAGGCGGGGACTTAGAGTAAGTAGCTCAATATAACAACTTCTTGTGTTTGTGATTGCCTTGCATTTGATCTCTCCAACTCTCTCTTATTACATGCATCTTTATACTCTTCTCTCTATATTCTTATGATTACTTGAGTTCACTTGATTGCTTATACTCTATTAATCAAGAAATAACTATGCACCTCAACTCTTTATTAAGATGAATCTCGAGGAGAAAGTCACAGCCCTTGACGGGGTATACGACTCTATTTCTTGGTCATAAGTTTATTGTGTTGTTAGTTAAATATTTTATTTCGCATAGTTTGTTAGCCATCAGCTGTTCGCTCCCTCTAGGTGATTTCAGTTGGTATCAAAGCTTGGTACTCTTGATTATAGATTTCACCACCTAAGAGTGATCCTATTTAGCTACTTTGTTTGCTCACACACACATGGCTTTTAATGATTTTTCTGGCATCAAAACCTCCCTTAAGTTTGATGGTCTAAACTTTTTCATTTGAAAAGTGAAGATGACTCTGTTTCTCAAATCCCTAGAAAGTAAAGTTACTCAGGCCATACCAAAGAATTTGTAGAACTTGAAGGTGATAAGGACACTTGGTCTGAAACCACCATAAAAAAATATGAAGCTAATGCAAAGCACAATATGCTTCCCACACAAGCACTTAATGATGATGACCTATCACGTGTTATCAATTGCATATCCACATATGAGGTGTGAAATTATTTAATAATTACTTATGAGAAAACCTCTCAAATGAAGAGCTCCAAAATTGATTTGATTTTTTTCAATGTGAAAACTTTTATACGAATTAAAATAAATCTATTGATGAAATGCTTACTTGTTTTAAAAAGATCATTAACAAACTTTCTTTCTTAGGTGACAAATCGACAATGATCAAAAGGTGAGAAAAGTTATTTGAGCTCTTCCCATATGTTTGGAAGTCAAGATTACTACACTAAAAGAGCTCAACGATAAGGAAGAGATAGACTTTTCTGATTTCTTAGGGAACCTAAACACACATGAAATAGAAAGAAAGGTTAGAGAAAAAAAAAGAGCTACAAAAGAAGAAGAGTGCTGCTTTCAAAGCTACACCATATATTTCAAAAAATGATAAAAGACATAGATGAAGAAGAAGAAGAGTTTGCAATGCTTGAGAGGAAAGTGGGAAGAATGTTTTACAAAAAAGGATGAGCAACTAAAGAAGATCCAAATGGCAAGGAAAGGATGAAAGAAAGAACGAAGAGATTGATCCTTGTTACCATTGTCAAAAGTCGGGACTTTGATTGTCGAATGTCCTACTCTCAAGGCAATTATTTCAAGAAGGATGCTAAAGAAGAAGGATATGATGGCTTCATGGGATGATGACTCGGAGAACAAGTCCGAAGATGTTGATGAATGTCGCCAACGTATGCTTCATGGATCTGGGGACAATCCCACTAAGGTAACATCTGAACTTTCTTTAGGTGATAGTGATCTAACTATGGATGAACTAAATTTTTTTGAAGAACTACAAGAGAGACATGATTTATTGGAAGTTCAAAATTAAAAGTTGAAAAAAGAAAAAGATGGTTTGGTTAACAAGTTAAATGAGATTGCAAAAGAAAAAGATGACTTGTCTATTGCTCTTAACAAAGTTCAAAAATATTTTGATGATTATAAGATTGCATGTAAGGTTAAATTTTAAAAAGTTGATGAAAGTGAGATTTCTAACATAAAGAAGAGAATTGATACTTTGAATAAAAATATAAAGTTGATAAAACCAAATTGGAGTTAATGTTTTCAATGAAACAAGTTCCTAAGAAACAAGCACAACACTCTCATCATGTTCACAAAGCACGTCACTTACATCATGATTACAACACCCAACATTTTAATGCTTTTATGTATGTCA
Organism: Agave tequilana; assembly: GCA_038442645.1. Classification (NCBI taxonomy): domain Eukaryota; kingdom Viridiplantae; phylum Streptophyta; class Magnoliopsida; order Asparagales; family Asparagaceae; genus Agave; species Agave tequilana. The sequence goes on from JAVJIF010015394.1 coordinate 62,350, forward strand.
AGGTGTACATTGTACATTTTTGTGGCCTAAAAGGTCATTTGGCTAGATTTTGTTGACTTAATACATCAAATGAGCATGTTTGGGTTCAAAAGAATACTAACTTCAAGGACCCAAGAAAATATGAGTATCAAAGGGCATAACAAATTTATTTGATATAGGTGTATCCTCTCTCAAACAGTGAGAGAGGTTGATGCCTTGATGGATGATGCTGTTTGAACTTGATGGATAAATTAATTGGATGCATCACTATCAAGGAGATAAGGTGTAAAGAACACCTTAGGAGCAAAAGGAGTTAACTATATCGATATTGGTATTTATCTCCTTTCTCTTTTATAATTTACATATGGTTTGCTTGATTATATCTTGTCTCATGTATATGTTACGTATGATTCTAGAAATACATGTTTCTTGTGCTATAGATATTATATAACTCTATGTGTACACAATTCGTGCTTAACTGTATGCTCTAGGTTTAATTTGATTTGATAATACATTTGTATGTCCAAAAATAAAGTTTTATTGTATTTGTTTTGATTATTCTTTATTCTTTTGAAAATAAAGAAAAAGGATTTTAGTTGATATTTAATTGATGTAATTGATTACTAAATATTATTTTCAAATTTCATGTATAAACATTTCAAATAATAAAATTCAAGTTAAATTTTCAAAATTATTTTACTAATATATGTTTTTTAATTATTTAGTTAAAATATAATTTTCAAAAACCAAAAGTTTTTAAAATTTTTTTGTTTCCCAGTTTATCCCGGTCGATCGCAGTACAGAGAGTGAATTATATTCTCTTACCGGTCGACCGCACGGTCGATCACGAGTCTACACAGGTTGCAGAGCCCTCTGACCAGTTGACCAGTCGACCGAATGGTCGATCACAGGCCTGCACTGCATGCAGAACCCGCATGCCAGTTGACTGAACAGTCAATCACATGTATGCATTGCATGCAGAACCCGCAAGCCAGTCGACGTCGGATCTGGACACTTTAAATGTTGTTTTGAAAACCTTAGATCCCTTTTCTCCTCTTCTCTTCTCCTTCTAGCCGACCTTTCTTCCTAACCCATCACCTCCTCTCTCAAAGTTCTTCTTTCTTCCTCAAAATTTCCTCAAATATCTTCAAGACCCACTTGATTTCGTTGGTTTATTATTGGATTGGGGAGTCCTGCACATCTTTTTGGGTAAATTTCTTGATCACTCTTGTTTTACATTTCAGTTGCTATTCATTGTTATCTATCATGTCTTCTAGCAAGAGACCTCATAGTGAGAGTTGCAAATCTAAGAAAAACCCTGATTCTAGGGCCACTACTGTTAATTTCACATTAAAGATGGACCAATAACCTTGGTTAATTGACATTGGATTCCTATTAAAGTTAACTGATATAATATTATGCCCATATTAAAGTCACATTTATATAGTTATATAGTCTCTTGAAATATAAAGGGTACCATGATGGAAAGGTTTTATTTCAAGGGGTTTATTTGCAAATGTGCGACCCACTTTTCTCCTCCTGCAAAGAAATACAAAACCTGCGCTCATTTTTGGGATACCCCATCGCTAAAAGATTTTCTGGAGGTTTTGTGAAAGGAAAAAGGAGACAGAGAAAAGAGGATCATTGCATTGGGGTTTGCAGGATCAAAAGGAAGGAATCAAAGTCTTCTTCAAACTTCATCCAATCTTCTTCAATGGCTTCAGGTATGGAGATTTGAGTATTAGGGTTATTTGATTATGCATTCTAATTTTGAGATGTTCTATGATTCTTGATTCATGGCCTATTTTATCCGCATTAAATCTATTGTATTTCCAACATTTGGTATCAGAGCCGTGTTAAGAATCAATACACTCTTGGATTAAAGATTATGGTAAATTAGGGTTTTTGATTAATGTTTCATAAAATCATTTTTTGATCTTTTAATTGTGGAATTGATAGAGGATTACATAACCCTAATATCATGTTCATACTCCTCTAATTATGCAATTATCAGGGATCAAAATTCAGGATTAAGAAACCCTAATTTTTCCTAATTTTTGGAATAAATCGTCGGAACAGGAACTGCCTCAAATAACTGTTTCGTCGACTATTAGTCGACTAGCAAGAGTTTATAGTCGACTAATTTATTTTCCCGAAAGTTGAAAATTCTCTGTTTCTAACAGGAGTCGACTTGTATTTTGGATTAGTCGACTAGTAAAGAGTATAGTCGACTAACCATTTTGCCAAGTCGACTAATTTTTAACCGAGAGTTGTCTTCCAACAGGAGTCGACTAATAAAATTTTGTAGTCGACCAATAAAATTTTATAGTCAACTAATTATATGGGTATAGTCGACTAATCTTTCTTTGCCCTAGTCGACTGGACCTAAATGTGTAGTCGACTTGACTTGACCCAAGTCGACTAATCCTTCATTGTAGTCGACTAATGCTTGTTAATGTTCAATCATTAAAATATGTTACACATTTAAGTTATTGTGTTAATATTGATTGATGCTTGGTCAAGTAATGTATTGAGGTATTATGACTTTACTCAAATAAAAGGATTAGAGAATATTATTGGTTAGTTTTGTATTCATATGGCTTATTGATTTAGTAGTTGTCAAAGTGACCTATATTAGTAAACCTATGAATATATAACTACATAAAAGACTTGTCAATGAGGGTGGCATAAAAGACAATAATATTCTCGATGGCGGTTCTAGTTAGGAGATTGGGACTGGCCCAAAGGAAAGTCTCTTTCAAATAATTATGAACCGGGTAGGGTAGTATAATTTATGTAACTTAGTGGTGTGGAATTGGATACCCAAAGGTAACATGACTTACTATCTAAGTGACATAAATTATATTAGACCTACGTAGGTGATAAAAGTTCTCACCCAAAGGCTTAGGTTTCGCCAAAGGAGAAATCAAAGTGATATCAATAGTTCATCTTAATTAAATTTAAGGTTATTGTATTGATAAGTGGCCTAATGTGAGCAATGTCCTATTATGTTTCAGTGAACGTCCTTACTTCCCTTCACACTCATGCCACTAGCATTCCAGCCTTGGATGGTACAAACTTCTCAGAGTGGTTTGAACATGTACAGTTTACACTGGGTGTTCTGGACCTAGACATGGTTCTAATAGTTGATAAACCTGATGAAGTAACTGCTGAAAGTACAGCAGAACAGGTCAGCCATGCCAAAGCTTGGGAAAGGTCGAATAGACTCAGTCTCATGTTCATAAAGATGACCATAGCCAATAACATCATGACTTCACTCCCTCCTACAACTAATGCATCTGAACTATTAACTGCTGTTAAAGACCGATTTAAGTCTGCAGTTAAGTCATTAGCTGGCACCCTTATGGCTGAACTTACCACCATGAAATATGATGGTAATAGAGGAGTTCAACAACATATTATAAATATGACTGATAAGGCTGCTAAGTTAGGATCACTGGGTATGAAAGTGGATGAATCCTTCTTGGTACAGTTCATCCTTAACTCACTTCCTTCTCAGTTTGGGCCATTCAAGATTCACTACAACACTCATAAAGATAAGTGGAATTTGAATGAGCTAACTGGTATGTGTGTACAAGAGGAAGTGAGACTGAGGCAAGAAGGGCATAACTCAGTATTGGCAGTAACTCAAGGAGGTATCCATAAGAAAGGTAAATATGGAAGAGGTAAGAGATTTCCATCAAAGAAAGGGCATGACCATGGGGAAAGTAGCCAAGGTCATGGAAAGGTCTTCACTGTCAAGTGCTACTTCTGTGGCAGAAAGGGACATGTGAAGAAGGACTGCAACAAGAGGAAAGCTTGGTTCGAAAAGAAAGGTATAAATCTTTCTTTTGTATGTTTTGAATCAAATCTTGCTGAAGTTCCTTCTAATACTTGGTGGATTGACTCTGGAGCCACAACTCACATAACTAATTCAATGCAGGGATTCTTTACAACCCGAAAACCGAAGGAAAGTGAGAGATTCGTCTTTATGGGGAACCGTCTCAAAGTGGAGGTCGAATATGTTGGTACTTATCGACTACTCTTGGAGACGGGACATCAGATGGATCTTGAAGATACTTTTTATGTACCTTCGATTCTTAGGAACTTAATGTCAATATCCAAATTAGATGTTTTTGGATATTCTGTTTTATTCAGTTGTGGAAAACTCAGTTTAATGTATAATTCAATTCCGGTTGGACATGAAATTTTATGTGATGGTTTATATAAAATTTCATTGAATGATGAGTTTGCACAATCTTTATTATCTCTGCATTCGAATGTTGGTATTAAACGTGGCTTAATTAATGAAAAATCCTCTATCTTGTGGCATAGGAGACTGGGGCATATCTCCAGGGATAGAATAATAAGATTAGTGAAGAATGGGATTTGGATAACCTAGACTTCACTGATTTTGATGTGTGTGTGGATTGCATAAAAGGAAAGCAAACCAAACACACTAAGAAAGGTGCCACAAGAAGTAAAGAACTCCTTGAAATAATTCATACAGATATTTGCGGACCACTCTCAATTCCATGTTTTACGGGAGAGAGATATTTCATTACCTTTATAGATGATCTGTCACGTTATGGTTATGTGTATCTAATTAATGAAAGTCTCAGGCTGTTGACATCCTTGAGGTGTTCATTACAGAAGTCGAGAGACAATTAGATAGAAAGGTTAAAATCATAAGATCAGATCGAGGTGGTGAATTTTATGGTAGATATGATGAGTCAGGACAAACATCCTGGCCCATTTGCCAAATTTCTAGAAAAGCGTGGTATTTGTGCTCAATACACAATGCCAGGTACGCCTCAGCAGAATGATGTTGCTGAAAGGCGAAACCGAACTCTTATGGATATGGTTAGGAGCATGATGAGCTTCTCTAATGTACCTATTTCATTGTGGAATGAAGCCTTAAAGACTGCTATGTATATCTTAAACAGGGTTCCTAGTAAGGCAATCCCAACAACTCCTTTCGAGTTGTGGACTGGTAGGAAACCTAGTTTAAGACATTTACATGTTTGGGGTTGTCCAGCAGAGGTTAGAATATATAATCCATAAGAAAAGAAATTAGACTTAAAAACAATATCTGGGTATTTCATTGGTTATCCAGATAAGTCTAAGGGATACAAATTTTATTGCCCTAACCATAGTACAAGAATAGTTGAAACTGGTAATGCCAGATTCCTAGAGAATGGTGAATTTAGTGGGAGTGATGAACCAAGAAAGGTAGATCTTAAAGTAGTAAGGGTAAATATCCCAATTACCTTTCCTTCAAGAGAAATTGTTGTCCCTCAGCTTGATCATCAAGTTGAGATACCAGAACAACATATTGATATTGGTTCACCACTCCATGAGGATATCGCCATTGAAAATATTGTAGAACCACCACAACCGGCAGCTTTGAGAAGATCTCAAAGGGAAAGAAGATCTGCCATTTCAGATGATTATGTGGTGTATCTACAGGAATCTGATTATGATATTGGGATTAATAAAGATCCAGTTTCATTTTCACAAGCCATAGAATGCAATGATTCTAGTAAATGGATTGATGCTATGAATGATGAGTTGAAATCTATGGACCAAAACCAAGTCTGGGATCTCGTTGAATTGCCTGATAACTGTAAGAAAGTCGGGTGTAAATGGGTCTTTAAGACCAAGCGCGACTCTAAAGGCAATATCGAACGATATAAGGCTAGACTTGTGGCCAAAGGTTTCACTCAGAAGGAAGGCATTGATTATAGAGAAACCTTCTCTCCAGTATCAAAGAAGGACTCTCTTAGAATCATTATGGCACTTGTAGCTCATTATGATTTGGAGTTACATCAAATGGATGTGAAAACTGCTTTTCTGAATGGAGATTTGGATGAGGATATTTACATGGAGCAACCTGAAGGGTTCGCAATTAAAGAACAAGAACACTTGGCTTGCAAATTAAAGAAATCCATATACGGACTTAAACAAGCTTCCAGGCAATGGTATATAAAGTTTAATGATACCATTACATCTTTTGGATTTACAGAAAACACTGTTGATCAGTGTATATATTTAAAGATCAGTGGGAGCAAGTTTATTTTTCTGGTTCTGTATGTGGATGATATCTTGTTAGCTAGTAGTGATATTGGTCTGCTGTATGAAACTAAAAGCTATCTTACCAAGAACTTTCAGATGGTTGATATGGGTGAGGCAGCTTATGTCATTGGCATAGAGATCTTCAGGGATAGATCTCGAGGATTGCTAGGACTGTCTCAGAAAGGTTATATCACCGAGTCTTGAAAAGATTTCATATGGAAATGTGTTCAGTCAGTCCTGCACCCATTCAGAAGGGTGACAAATTAAGTGGGAGCCAGTGTCCCAGAAATGACTTAGAAAAGGGTCAAATGCAGAAAGTTCCGTATGCATCAGCTGTTGGGAGCTTGATGTATGCAAGCACTTGTACCAGGCCAGATATCAGTTTTGCAGTTGGGATGTTGGGAAGATACCAAAACAATCCAGGAATGGAGCACTGGAAGTTGGCTAAGAAGGTTATGCGGTATCTTCAAGGGACGAAGGACCATATGCTCACATACAGGAGATCAGATCAGTTGGAGGTGATCGGCTATTCGGACTCAGATTTTGGTGGTTGCCCAGATAGCAGGAAGTCTACCTCAGGATTTATTTTCTTGCTAGCAGGTGGGGCAATATCGTGGAAGAGTGTAAAGCAGTCTATCATTGCTTCATCCACGATGGAGGCTGAGTTTATAGCTTGTTTTGAGGCCACAAATCATGCATTATGGTTAAGGAATTTTATCTCAGCACTTGGTGTAGTTGACTCTATTGCCAGGCCGCTGAAAATATATTGTGACAATACAGCAGCCGTTTTCTTCTCTAAGAATGGTAAGTACTCTAATGGTTCTAGACACATAGAACTTAAGTACTTGGTGGTTAGAGAAAGAGTTGAGAAACAAAAGATGTCAATTGAAAGTATAAGTACCACTTTAATGGTTGCTGATCCAATGACAAAAGGATTGCCTCCAAAGACATTTAAGGAACATGTTGTTAAAATGGGTCTTTTGGGCAATCTGTAATGTATATTTTGGTACTTATGTAATTGACATTATTGTACAAATAAAAGTTTGTTTCTGTGTTTCCTGTTATCCAATTATGTGTGCACATGTTATGTATGGATGTTTGTTAAACAGGAATGTCTTTACAAGACAATTACAGGGTCATTTTGGTTATAGACTCAATTAGTAAGGGTTATCAATGTTGTGGTACATAGAAGGGAGTATGACATAGATGTTGTATAACCGCTATGACTCGCATTGGTGGTCCAAGCTAATTGCAGTATTACAGTATTTCATATTTGGGCTTATCAGTTGTTGTTTTTAAAATTCGTGATCACGTGTCAAGGTTTTCGGTATGGAATCCAATGGAGTCAAAAATGATTTACAAATGAGTCTTTTCTTTTATTTGTTTTCTAAAGTTTTAACCTAATCGGTTAATGGTCCAAGTGGGAGAATGTTAATTTCACATTAAAGATGGACCAATAACCTTGGTTAATTGACATTGGATTCCTATTAAAGTTAACTGATATAATATTATGCCCATATTAAAGTCACATTATATAGTTATATAGTCTCTTGAAATATAAGGGTACCATGATGGAAAGGTTTTATTTCAAGGGGTTTATTTGCAAATGTGCGACCCACTTTTCTCCTCCTGCAAAGAAATACAAACCTGCGCTCATTTTTGGATACCCCATCGCTAAAAGATTTTCTGGAGGTTTTGTGAAAGGAAAAAGGAGACAGAGAAAAAGAGGATCATTGCATTGGGGTTTGCAGGATCAAAAGGAAGGAATCAAAGTCTTCTTCAAACTTCATCCAATCTTCTTCAATGGCTTCAGGTATGGAGATTTGAGTATTAGGGTTATTTGATTATGCATTCTAATTTTGAGATGTTCTATGATTCTTGATTCATGGCCTATTTTATCCGCATTAAATCTATTGTATTTCCAACAACTACTGCATCTCCTTTTCAATCGGATAGTGGTACTTATAAATTTGATATCATTCGCAAGAAGCAAGTTATATCTGGTAGATTCTTATTGATCAGTGATTTTATCATCTAATCTTGATCAATTACTTGAAACCCATAAGCTCAATTTTTTTTCAAATCAAGGAACCAATTTATCCTAATCTTATTATTCAATTCTGTTGCAATCTGTCTATTGAGAACAACAACATTCATAGTAGAGTTGGTACCACTGAACTTAACTTCCACATGGATATTTTTGCCCGTATTCTCAAGCTCCCTTGTTGGGGTGTAGATATTTTTGATCATAATCTTTTAACTTTTGATCAGTATCCTGGGAATGAATCCCATTGCACTACATCAACCTTGATTCATAAAAATGATAATCTCGATTTGGTTGAGAACGAGAAAGTGAAGCACTCACTCTCATTTCTCAAGCACTCACCAAGATTGTTCTCATAACATCCTTCCCAAGTCCAGTGAATTCACCCATGCTAGAGGCCTTGCGCCACTCCTCATTTACTGTCTTCAGAGCGGTACTCAAGTTAACATCCCAAAATTGCTCATTGATTATATGCGATCTGATTCTCTCATGATCCCGAGTAGGAATCTTCCGTTTGGTATGATGCTTACTCCTATTTTCAAGCATTATAATGTTGATTTGACTGGAGAGACTTCTATTGTTCTTGTTGTTAACTTTGATCGTACGCTTCCCAAGAGAATGTATACTGCTAATGTACATGCATCTCATGCTCAAGCCCCTCCTAGTCAACCTGCTCAACATCATCAGTTAGTTTGATTTGGGTTCTTCTTCTTCATCTGATCCTTATTCAGATGTTGAATCAAATGAACTCTCTTGGTCACACCAACACTACCTTTCTCCTTAAGAAGGTAGTTGCAAACCAAGATGAGGTTCGAGCTAATCAAGATTAGTTTACAATACTTTGGCTCATCTTCGTACTGCTCAACATTATCTGCACAACTGCAATGACCATGAGTACTCCATAATGGTTGGCCACTTCCCATGCCTTCTGGTTACTCTCATTCTTTGCCTCTTACTGATCCTCCTTTTGCACCATGGATTGCACCTACTGAACCTGCAGGTGCATATTATCAGGTTGACAATCCACTTGACGATGTGCTCTACACCAATGATGATATTTTTGGCACCACCACTGGACAACCACAACAGTGATCTATTCCTCCACCCCCTCTTTTGATGTTGACAAGAAGGGGAAGAAGAAAGAAGCTGAAGTTTCGGATGTTAGGAGTTATTTTATTTGAACATTTTGGTTTAAAAATAACTTTTGTTATGAAATTTGGTTAGTTATGGTTTGATTATGTAGTTGTTATGGATATTTTTATTTGGATGTAATGGATCTTAACTTATCTTTATATCATATGTTATTTTTTGATTTCCATATTATCATGTAATTTTTTATAATTGGAGGATGGTGGATTGGATGGATGAAGGTTATTTAATACATATCATATTATTATATGCATTTATGTGACTTCTTCTTGTTGATTAATCTATATGTCACTTGCTTAGAGTTTAAATTAATATATCTTTTTATATATGCTAACTTCAGGGGAGTGTAATGATCGGAGCGAAACCAGCACTTGAAAATGTATGTTTTGTAAAATCAGTATAAATGTATGTATGTTAATGTTCCCTCGATACTTCCGTTATATCATTGGCTCAACGGGTCGAATCTACAGGGACGGGAGGCGATAGAAGCATTAACAGTTCTTATTCACGTCAGTTGTTAACAATTCCTTCTTTGTAAAGAATTAGAAAAAGATAAAGAAAAGAAAACTGAAAGTGATAGGTGAAGAAGGTGATAAAATGGCGATGTGAAAATAAAAGAGAAATAGTTTTGAAAACAAAAGAAAATGAAATAAAGATGAACTAAGAAGTTGGTGAGAACAACAATGAGAAAATGATAAAAGGGTTTTAAAATTATTGATTTTTAAAATAAGATAAAAGAAAAGTCATTGCTACTCACTACTAATTGCTCCACTAACCATGCTAACCTCTTAGTGATAGTTGCCTCACATGGATCTTTGGCCATCACTAGTCTTTGACTTCAAGAGACGATACAAAATATGGCTCATAAGATTGTTCTACATTCAAACAACACATCCTACCACACAAGTTGCAAACTACTATTAAATCATCAAAATCGGCTAGAGGTGAGCATGAAATAAAGAAGACATTGCAAGTTAGCAAGTTAGTGAGTTAGATGTTAGAAATGTTAGAATGTTAGAATCCATCATCATGAGCCATCAATGGCTCTTGCAAGAGCAAGACCTTGTAGAGGTTATTAAATTCATATGGATTATCAAGTAGTAGTTAGATGGTAGTGGTTAGTAGTTATATTGCAACTGGCCTAATTATGTCAAACCACTGTTCTTCGAGGTTTCGCCTCTCAATCCCCAACCTTAGACACCAATTTGACAAGAGTCAACTTCTAACAACTTTTCTCTTAGATCATCTCTTAAATGAGTCCGAGATGTCCCTAGGGCTAACGTATAGAACTTTTTATTAAGCCTTGGGTTGTGTGAGTGGGGAGGTGATTTTTGGGCTAAGGAAGGGTAATGACTTCCCCACCTTATGTTGTATTGGGTTTTGCCCTTAAGTTAAATTTGTGCAAGTGTGTAATATAGATAAGAATGAACACGCAAAGAGAGTAAATCACCCACGTGTTTGTCCTAATTATTTGCAATGCAATATGGACACCTCCTTCAAGATCACAACAACACAAGAACAAAATACAGTATATTGAAATGAAAATTGACACGTGCCTAAATGCAATGTCTAAACATTTTAAAGCATCTCATTTTTGTATTTTAGTTCTTAAAATTATTACAGTGTACAGGTAATATAAACAAAAACTAGCAGCAGAATATAAGAATGTATAAGAAATTACCCAACCACACAAGAGAAAGTGTGGACTTCTGCAATGCTAAAGAATTTGACCTGCGTACAAAAAAACAAGGAAGAAAAGTTAACAAAAACGTGAAATCAAACCGTTCCTATCCCCGGCAACAGCTCCAAAATTTGATCAGGGGAAAACCGCGCGAAAAGTGTATGTTTTGAAATTGATATTTAAAGAGTGTGTGTGTGTGTGTGTGTGTTTTGACTTCCTCGATACTTCCGTTATAACATAGAGGCTAAAATGAGTCGAATCCATAAGGACGGGAGGCGATAGAAGCTTTACCGGTTAATTCACGTGTATGTTATACATTCTTCAATGCTTGAAAGAATGAAAAGAAAGGAAAACAAATAATAGAAAAGAGAAGTACGGTGAAATACGAAGAAGTGGGAACATAGAAGATAAAATATTTGTGTTTTTGGAATATTTCTAAAACAAAGTGAAAAAGAAAGAAAACCATGGCTACTAACTACTAATGATTTCACTAACATGCTAACCTCTTAGTGATAGTTGCCTCACATGTATCATTAGCCATCAGTAGTCCTTAGTTCAAGAGCTTTACAAAGCATGGCTCATATATTAACTTTCACATCCAAATTCAACCAACAAGTGCAAGTTACACTTAAATCATCAAAACTCAATAAGAGCAAGTATGAAATAAAGTAATGTTAGCTTGTTAGAGATTTAGATGTTAGAATGTTAGAATCCATCATCATTGAGCCATCAATGGCTCTTGCAAGAGCAAGGCCAAGTAGAGGCTATTAGATTCATGTGGATTATCAACTAAGAAGTTAGACTAATTAGTGGTTAGTAGTTAGTTACCATGAGAGAAAAATTAGCTACACATGTAAAAGAGATTAGAGAGAAGAAAATAAAGATAAGTTAATAGAGCACCTTTTATAGATTGTCACCTTCTATTACAAGAACTCTTGCTTCGCCACATGTACCACTCTCTCTCCCTATTACAAGATCTAAAAGAAATGAAAATATAAAGGAGGAGGAAGAAGAACACTAACCTAAACTATCCTAAACTACAAAATGGAGATGAAAACTACCCTAAACTCTGCATATCTTCTACTCTGGAAACCCTAAGGGGTATTTATACACACCAGGGGAAAGGGGGCCAGGGCGCAAACCCTGGCCCAAAGTACGGGTGCGGCAGCGCCCGTACGGCCGTAAAAACGGCCTAGGAAACGCAGCTCTTCTAGAGCTGCGCGCGCGGCGCTTCGGACCGCGCGCTGTCCCGTATGTCCCCTGTTCAGATGCAGTCCCAGTTTCTAGTTTTGAGCCCTGGTTTTGATGAATCAGCTCTCCAAAGTCAATGGGTAGATTATAGGCCTTTAATCACCCATTAAATAATGATTTAGGGTCTTCTTCTTCATTGCATACCATGAACCTAGAAACATGCAAGAGAGGTGTTTATTAGCAGAATTTAATATGAAATAAATGTAAAGATGTGGTATGAAATATGCAGTTTTAGAGACTAATCACCAGGCCGCGTTTCCGCGGCTCTTCTAGAGCCACGCATGAGGCACTTCAGGCCACGCGCTGTCCCGTCTGTCCCTTATCAGATGCAGTTCCCAGTTTCTAGTTTTGGGCCCCTGGTTTTGACGAGTCAGCTCTCTTAAGTCAATGGCTAGATTATAGACCTTTAATCACCCATTAAATGGTAATTTAGGGTCTTCTTCTTCATTGCACACCATGGACCTAGAAACATGCAAGAGAGGTGTTTATTAGAAGAATTTAATATCAAATAAATGTGAAGATGTGGTATGAAATATGCAGTTTTAGAGACTAATCATCCACCAAAAATTATTCTTTCTTAAACTTAGTCTATATGCGAGACCTTGTCATTAATTAAGGTAAGAATTTAAAATTGAATGAATATTTTATCCTTCATAAAACCTAGATAATATGCACTTTGTGACAGTGAAGATTTCTGGGATTTCAACTAACCATCAAACCATTTATATATATATATATATATTTTTTTCTTTTCTTTCCTTAGTTTTTTAGGCTTTCTAGTTTACCCAAATAGTGAGCCTTTAACCGATGACTCTCAGACCAGACGGTGTTAGGGCACCAGATGAGAAACATCCCTCGAGTTTAAGACTCGAGTAAATAAGGCCATATTATTGTTTTCTTTTGACTACCGTTAGGCGTGAATAATCATGCTTCTAAAGGCATAGTTATCCAGCTTAATAAGTGATTTTTTTATTTTTATTTTATTCATATATACCATATTATTTTATCTTTTTATTTGCTCTATGGCATTTGAGGTCTTTGTTTCCTTCCCAAAAATGTGTAACTGTGAAGTGCATACTATCGAAGGCAAAAAATTCAAGATAAAATTATCTCTCTAATTTATCTTACTTAGCCTATAATTTAAACAAGATCCATTATGTTTAAGATGTCATAATTAAGATTTCCTTAGTTTCTAAGATCATCTTAATTTTCTTAAAAATAGATCAAAAATTCGTCTCTTATTTCAAAAAGTTTTTAAAGAAAGAGAAAAATCCTATACAAGGAGAAATTCTAAGACTATCCTAAAAAATAAAAAATAAAAAATCTAAAAACTCTATGTTAGTAAACTCTTCCCCACACTTATCTCATGCATTGTCTGTTGGCCCATAGGCCCTTCACTCTTGTTTTGATGATGATTAACTCTTGTAGTTATAGTTTACTAATAATCTTGTGTTTAAATAGTTTCAGTGATTGACCAAGATATTAGTAGGTGATTAGCTTCAACAAAAGAGTTTTGGAGCTTTTACATGTAGATTCAAGAGCTCGGGCGTCAAGATGGCATCTAGCACTCGGTTGGAGTCAAGCTCATTGGATCGCGTTGGATCGAGTCGGCTTGGAGACAAGAAGACCTCGGTTTGTTTAGTTTAGTAGTTTAGATCTTGTGTAAAAATTAGATAGTATTGATATACTCAAGTTCACATGAACACACAAGTTTAAAGTTTATTGGTTTTGGTTTTCGGTTTAACCAGATTTTGGATTTTATGTCAAAAACATAGATATATATCTTATATGTATTTTGGATTCTATCCATATACAATATGCTTCAAAGTTGTTTCAATATCATATTTTTGTATCCATATGAGTTTTGGAGAAAACAATTTTCTATTTCAAAAATCCAAGTTTTGAAAAAAATCGATTTTGATTTAAAGCCTAATTTCAATATCACAAAATGCTTCAAATAGTTTGTGATATATGTTGATTTTTGATCACACATATTTGTATTTCAAAGATCTTATAAGAACTTATTTTTGTGGAATTTATGTGATTTTATGGGATTTAATTGAAGTTAAAAAGTCCAAGCTTTAATCCCTATAATTGTTTGCCCAGGCTGTCTGCCGGTCGATCGGACGGTCGACTGAGGCAGAAGTCGGTTGACTAGTCCGGTCGGTCGATGTGCACAAACGTGCACAGCCGTATAGGCTGGAGGGCCGGTTGACCGACCCGGTTGACCGCCAGAGAGCTCTGCTCTCTGCATCTGGCCCCGGTCGACCAGGTGGTCGACCGCAGAGAGCTCTGCTCTCTGTATCCATGCCTCGGTCGACCGGGCGGTCGACCGATGGCACAACGGTCAGAAATTCGACTGTTGGCCGGTCGACCAACAGCAGAAATTCTCTACTGTCTTGGCCCAACGGCTAGTTTTTGGATTGGGTTATAAATACCAATCTCTTTGGGCTGTTTTGATCAAGAATTTGAAGAGCAAATTTTCTCATCTTCTCAAGTGTTTTAGCAACAAGTTTTCAAGAGTTTTTGGGCTTAAAGATTTTATCTTTATTTGTTTTAAAGGGTTGGACAAATCAAACAAAAAGAGAGTCTTTGGGAATTGGTTTTGATCTTCATTTATATTTTTATCTAGAGTTTTTCTAAGCGTTTTTCTTTGTGAGTTTGATTTTAAACTTTTTGTTTTCTCACACTTGAGCTATCTATCTATCCTATCTATTAGGATCATTGTTTTGTGAGGAAAATGGTTTGTGGTTGTTGAGACCACCCAGAGTTGTAATCTTGCTTTGCTTTGGGTATCCCTCTTGTGTAGAGGTGATTGTGGAGGAGTGTTTGAGTTTGTTGGTATCCCTCTAAGTGTAGAGGTGATTGTGGTTGGTGTTTGGCTTTGTGCCTTATCCCTCTAGTGAGATGTTATTGTGTTGGCTTTGTGCCTATCCTTATATTGAGAGATTGATTTTGTGTGGCTTAGTGCCTTGCCTCTTGTGTAGAGGTTGTTGTTGTTTGAGAGAGGAGTTGTGTACTCCAAGTTTGTATTACCCAAATCCTCAGTGGAGGTTCCATGTGTGGGAAGTCCTGTGTGGACGATATAGTGAAAATCCTTCTGTGTGAAGGCAGGGACGTAGAGCTGGGTGCTCGAACCTCGGAACATATCTTTGTGTTTGCTTTTAATCCACTATCTCTAAACTCTCTCTCTTATATATTGCATTGCATCATATTGTTCATATCATATATATGCTTGGTATTGATTGCGTGCCTCACTTGTGCTGAACTAAGAGAGCTTTACATAGCACCTCAACTCTTATTTAGAGGAATTTAGAGGAGTTAGTTCAGAGCACCTCACCGAAAATTCAGCTACACTCTTTGGCTACACTAAGTGTGTTATAAATTGTTTTTAATTCCGCATCATTTGTCATTAGATTAGCCATATACCTATTCACCCCCCTCTAGGTATACTTACAATTGGTATCAGAGCCTACGCTCCTGATATTAGGTTTAACCACCTAGGTGTGAGATCTTGGCTAGCTAATCTAGTATTTGCATTTGCACACATATTATTTGTACACTCGTGGATTATCTTTCCCCTCTCATGTTCGATGCTTCCAACATCGATATATAGAAACTTAGGATGAGTGCTTATTTAAAAGCCCTAGGTTTGCATGTTTGCCTTACCGCTATTAAGAAATCTTATCTTGGTAATAGGAAGCATATAGAGGCCAATGCACAAGCCCTAATGGCACTTAGAAACACATTAAGTAAATATTATCTTATGATGGTTTCTCATTGTGATTCCGCTTTTGCAGTGTGGAACACTTTGACCTCTCCCGAGCTACAAACGATAAACATTGTGGAGGAGAAATCTAGTGGAGAAGAGTCCGACCAACCTTACTACATGGTCCAAGGGAATGACTCTCTTGAGGTAAACTCGGATACTCAACTAGATGATAGTGCTAGTTCTTCCGGTGATGACTATATGGATATCGATGCTTTAAATGAAGAACTATCTATTGTGTGTGAAAACTTATTAGAAAAATATAAACTTTTGAAAAGGAAAACTTTCAAAATGAAAGAAGAAAATAAAGATTCATTTTCAAAACTTGATATGGCTTTGCAAGAGAGATGAGATTTCAAATGAAAGAGACTCATTGAAATCTCAACTTAACCTTATCCTTAATGAAAACAAAATTTTGAAAAATAAAAATGATTGTAATGATGTTTTGAAGAAGAATGAAATTTTGTCTTCAAAACTTGATATTGTTTTAAAAGAAAATGAATCTTTGAAAATAAAATCGCTTCAACTTCAAAAGAGCTAGATTTGATTTTCAAGAAAAATATGAAAAATGATATTGATTCACATGTTTGCCATGCTACTATAGATTCATTCTCTATTAACAAACATGTTATATGCTCCACTTTGTCTTCAAATATTAAAAATGATATATGTATGTTGAAAAAAAATGTAGATTGTTTGGGCTCCACTTTGAGCCAATGTGCCATGAACCACACACGGCTGGAATCCATGTTTTACAAGAAACATGCCCTCCTATGTATGCACACAAATCATGACATACACATGCTTCTCACATACATACACATAATACATGCTCATGTGTACACTTGTACATATTGTGGACGTAAGGGCCACCTTGCAAAATTTTGTTATGATATATTAAATGATTCAAATTTTACAAATAAGTTTGTTTGGATTAGGAAAGATGCTAACCCCTATGGGCCCAATAAGGTATGGGTCGCAAAACCCACTCCTATTTTATTTGATATAGGTGTGGGCTCTCACATGACGTGAGAGACATTGGTGCCTTGATGGTGGATGCTTATGTGCTTGATGGACACTACATTGGATGCATCACCTTCAAGGAAAGTTTGGTGGGAGGACCACCATAGTTTGGAGATCTAGAGAGTAGCCCTAATTGTTTTGGTAACTATCTCTAACTCTCATTTAGTTTATAGGCTTTCATTGATGATTTTTAACATATTTTAGTTTTTCATGCTTAATATGTTAAATGCCATGATAATTAGACTTGTGATATACATTGGTAGTATTTGAGATACACCCATGTTTATATGGATCATTACCTTTGTGTTCTCACTATTATTTAACTACTATGAATATGCTAGTTCTAAGACATGTGCATTTACATAATGATCACATTGGTTTATGTTTATGATTTTGCACTTCATATTTTGATTACATGTTTATATACAGTTTTCATTAAAACTTGTGTATACACTTGTACAACTAATGAGCCACATTTGATTTTTGTATGTTTGTGCTTAATTGCTCATTTGTACCCATTAGATGTACTGGTATAACCTAGTTTTGAAGATTCTTGCATTTCAACTTGTATTCCCTATTTTTGACATGTTTTCATAATAATGTGTTTAGCTTCATGTATATGTTAGTTTTACCAAAACTATTAGATATACATGTATACCTTTGAGTCACTTGCCTTCATGCAAACTTTCATTATGGACTCAATTGTGTTTGGATATGTATGTATACTTCTTGTTTAGATAAAACAAACATATACCTTGAAGCCTATTTAGTTTTGATGACTTTCATGTTTTTCATATTTTATTCCTTACTTGAAAGATTTCGTACTAGTTTACAAGATTATCATATAGCTAATTACGTCATTCCTTATTTGGAAGAGTTTTCAAATATATTAAAATTATTTTCAAATCCTATTTTTGAAAACCCCTACCTTCCAAGGGTGGATGGATGGGTGACCATGCCTTGTATGCTCAAATTGAAAATCTTTAACTTGTGCATGACTAGGGAGGTAGTATGAGTTATACATTTGATCCTCATCATATTTTCAATTGATATCACAATTGATATTTTTGTGTTTGTATACTCATATTTATGTTTTCTATATATGTATGCTTCAAAACCTCAAATAGTATCAATTTCGATTGGTGTATATATATATATATATATATATATATATATATATATATATATATATATATATATATATATATGACTTGATTGTGCTTACAATATCTTTACATCTTAAAGTACAAATTATTTCTTGCTAAGCTTGATTTAGTCCATAATGACAATTATTTTTCAATTGGTAGCTCATACAAGCTTATGCATTATTTTCATTAGTATTTCATAAAGGGGGAGAAAATTCTTGATTTATCTTTCAATCGGTTTTATTTTCAATTGGTATCTTACTCCCATTCTTTGTGATGAAAACATTTTGTTTGGTATATGCTAACATTTTCAATATTGGTATCATGTTTCATTTTAAAGTGGTATCATAATGTTTTGATATATACCTTTATCATAAATTGGTATATTTTCAATTGGTATCATAAACTTGTTTAAAGAGATTTCATAATATTTTGATATGTATTGCTTTTATGCAAGGGAAACTTAACATCTTCTCTAAATATATATTCATGTTGAGTGTATTTCATATTGAAGTGATTGACCTCTCTTGGTATGTAGTACACGTGTGTGATAGGAACTTCACATCTCCTTTTATACATTGTATATGTTGCGTTATGTGATTAGGCTTTAGTCATCTCTTTTTCATGTAATGCATGTATGGGGAGTTAACTTTACGTTTCTCTTCTTCTTGAATGTATATTGCATATATATAGCTTTATTGTTTGATTTGACAAAAAGGAGGAGAAATTTTTTTTGAGAGTTATTTATACCCCTTTGTTGATGATTTGACAAAAAGGGGGAGAGAAATTTGGAGATTTATATAAGCATGTTTATCTCATCTCCTTGTTTTATACAAAACGGGGAGAAGAATTTTGTATGTATGTTTCTTTTCTTATTTCATTGCATATATGTGTTGTTTTGCTTATGACCATTCATTGCATATCTTTATGTTTATTGCTATGCATGAGTTAAGGGGGAGTTTCTATGAAGCTTAACTTTAATCCATGCATATATAACTCCATGAGTTTTATCATCATCAAAACGGGGGGATTGTTGGCCCAGAGGCCCTTCACTCTAGTTTTGATGATGATTAACTCATGTAGTTATAGTTTACTAATAATCTCGTGTTTAAATAATTTTAGTGATTGATCAAGATATTAGTAGGTGATTAGCTTCAACAAAGGAGTTTTGGAGCTTTCACATATAGATTCAAGAACTCGGGCGTCAAGATCGCATCTAGCACTCGGTTGGAGTCAAGCTTGTTGGATCGCGTTTGGATTGAGTCGGCTTGGAGACAAGAAGACCTCAGTTTGTTTAGTTTAGTAGTTAGATCTTGTGTAAAGATTAGATAGTATTGATATGCTCTATTTCATATACACACACAAGTTTAAAGTTTATTGGTTTTAGTTTTCGGTTTAATCAGATTTTGGATTTCATGTCAAAAATATAGATATATATCTTATATGCATTTTGGATTATATCCATATACAATATGCTTCAAAGTTGTTTCAATATCATGTGTTTGTATCCATATGAGTTTTGGAGAAAACGGTTTTCTATTTCAAAAATTCAAGTTTTGGAAAATACCGATTTTGGTTTAAAGCCTAATTTCAATATCACAAAAATGGTTCAAATAGTTGTAATATGTATTGATTTTTAGTCAGACGTATTTGTATTTCAAAGATCTTATAAAAACTTATTTTTGTAGAATTTATGTGATTTTATGGGATTTAATTGAAGTTAAAAAGTCTAAGTTTTAATCCCTATAATTGTTTGACTAGGCTGTCTGCTGGTCTACCGGACGGTCGACCGAGGCAGAAATTGGTCGACCGGTCCGGTCGACCGATGTGCACAAACGTGCACGACCGTATAGGCTGGAGGGCCGGTCGACCGACCCGGTCGACCGCCAGAGAGCTCTGCTCTCTGGATCTGGCCCGGTCGACCGAGCGATCAGCCGGCAGAGAGCTTTGCTCTCTGTATCCGCGCCTCGGTCCACCGAGCGATCGACCGATGGCACAATGGTCGAAAATCCAACTGTTGGCCGGTCGAACGGGCGGTCGACCGACAGGAAAAATTCTCTGCTGTCTTGGTCCAACGGCTAGTTTTTGGATTGGGTTATAAATACCCATCCCTTTGGGCTGTTTTGATCAAGAATTTGAAGAGCAAATTTTCCCATCTTATTAAGTGTTTTAGAAACAAGTTTTCAAGAGTTTTTGAGCTTAAAGATTTTATCTTTATTTGTTTTAAAGGGTTGGAAAAATCAAAGAAAAGGAGAGTCTTTGGGAATTGGTTTTGATCTTCATTTATATTTTTATCTAGAGTTTTTCCCAAGAGTTTTTCTTTGTGAGTTTGATTTTCAAACTCTTTGTTTTCTCACACTTGAGCTATCTATCTATCCTATCTATTAGATCATTGTTTTGTGAGAAAAATTGGTTTGTGGTTGTTGAGACCACCCAAAGTTATAATCTTTCTTTGCTTTGGGTATCCCTCTTGTATAGAGGTGATTGTGGAGGAGTGTTTGAGTTTGTTGGTATCCCTCTAAGTGTAGAGGTGTTTGTGGTTGGTGTTTGGCTTTGTGCCTTATCCCTCTAGTGAGAGGTGATTGTGTTGGCTTTGTGCCTATCCCAATTTTTAGGTTTAGGAGGAAAAATTGAAAAAGTAATTTAGTCTTGATATCTTTACCTTGATGAAATATGCATGCTTTATACACTTACACACTTGGGATTCAAAATAAAGACTCTTGTGTTTTAGAAAAAATATATAAAATAAACAAATCTAATTATTGATTAGCTAGGTACTTTGGCCTAAGAAAGCCTTGGTACTTACGTGAAAGGTAATTAGATAAGTTTGAAAAAAATTAAAAATATATCATATATGTATTAACGCATCTAATAATCAATTAGTTAGGTATTAAGGCCTCAAGAAGCCTTTATACTTACATGAAAGAAAATTAGATGAGTTATACATATTTAAACAAAAAAAAAGATGTGCTTAAAGGGCGACAAAGTGCTAATACTTCGAACTTCTTTAAAAATAATAATAATAAAATGTATTAGGCATGAAAGTTGAAGTTGAAGAATTTAAGTAAAAAAATTCATGTTCACAAAGATGCATATGACTTAGGGTAAGATAATAGACTCAGTGAGAAATTCAGTTTGAATCCTAACCTAAATTGATAAATAAATATTTAAATAAAGACTAAGTACAAGAATGATCAATTTGGTAATCCTAAAAATGTATAAATTTCTTAATTTTTATAAAGATATTTCAAATATTTTCTCTCTTTCAAATTGGTATTTCGAAAATACTAACATTTTATTTTTCTTTCTTTATGAATTTTGCGGGTTTAATTCACTGAAAACCCTCACGAGACAACAATCGTCCTCTAGGGTAACGTAGAGGTTTAACGGCTTTTTGCACGTGCTGCAACCGTGATTCCTACGAAAGTGAGTTAGGTTAGATTAAATTAGTTTCTAACATTTGGTTTTGCTCGAGGACGATCAAAAGATAGGTGTCGGGGTGTGATTGTACTCTAAAATTAAATTGCATTTTTATCATCACTTTTACACATATATTCTTGATCATTCTTATTAATTAATGCTATTAACCCTTTTTTTTATTATGGTCTGTAGTTACATAAATGAGAGTATAAAGATACAAGAAGTTTCATTTTATCCCTAATCCTATCTAAAGTTGGATTTTAAATTGAATGCAAAGGAGGAAAGGATTAATCTTCATCTCCTAAATTATGTTCAAATTCAGAAGATAAAGTCCTAGAAGTTGAAGAGAATAAAGCTCATCCTAAAAGGGAAAAGGAGGATAATTCAAATTAAATAGAGTTCAAAATCAATTCAGACTCGGATTTTGACTGTACATCTTTTCGTATTCGGATCATAACTTTTTCTACAGATATTCAAATATGATGATTTAAGATTCTACAGAAAAACAACTTGAAGGACTATAATTGTTATGTTTACTACTTTGTCTAATTCAGCCGTCTGATGAGTCATATTCAGCAAACAACACGCCGACTTGCTGCTGGACTGAATTCCTTGTTGAATTAGGAAACCTTCTAATTTGTATCCTATTGTGATTAGATTTGAGGCCTAGTTAAAGAGCTGAAATCTCTCATAATAAAATATCTCCACATCAGAGATCATAACTTAGGATTTTTCTTTAGTTTCTCTTTCAAATTTTCTTTGTAATTATTAGATTCTACTTCTACTTCTAATTTGAGATTTGTGAGAAGGAGAAGCCATTGATTCGAGGTGACAGATCAATGTAAGGTGCTTTTGTTCTTTTCATATCTCTTTTGTTATTTATCTTTTTGTTTTTCTTGTTTTTTATATTTCTTGCTTTTTTTACTTATCATGTTTACCATGAGTAGCTAAATTTTTCTCATGGCTTGCTAAGACATCACCACCTTCACATCTAATGTCTAGTAGATAACCAGATTAGCCTACTCTAATTTTTATTCTTAAAGACTCATTAGGATAAGCAACTAGGTCAAATATTTGCAAATATTTCTTAACTGTTTTTCTTAATCTATGCTTGATGAAAATTTTGATATTTTAATGTTAAACTTTGATTAGTATTATTTTAAATCGGGTTAAGATTTGCTAAATACTTTCTAATGATTTTTTCTTACTTTATACTTGATTGACAACCTTGACATTGTAACGTTAAAACTTGGATGGTATTATTTCAAATCATAGCCTAGTTTCTATCCCATGTATCTTGCTTGATTTTGTGGTAGAATATCATGTTTAGAATTTAAAGTGAAGTAATTATCTATCTAGCATTAACATGTATGGTGATTGATTACTAGTAAGCTGTGAAATTTTTTTTTAGTTTAATTCTTTATCCACATATATTCATCTTTTCTTTTCTAAGTTCTTTAAACAGAGAAGATAGTAAGAAGACAATATTACCGAAAAGCTTCCATCGCATCTCTCCCTGAGGTTCGACCTGTTTAGCTCTTGCTACTGCGGTTAAATTGCAAGAGTTAAAACCAATCACATACACTTTTCATATTCTCTGTACTCTGTTTTGAGCAATCAAATTTTGGCGTCGTTGCCAGGGAGGGAACGGTATACATTGTTTTCTAACTAAATTCTTCTCTGTTTGTTTGAAAATTATATTAAAAAAAAATCCTCATGGCCTATCTAAATTCATTTGGTTAATTCATTTGATAGGTCAAAACCACCTTTCCAACAGCCATCTTCAAATACCCCTTTTTCCAAACCTATAGAAGAACAATTTGATTGGAAAAGAAGATAAAAATCTTAGAAGATTTCGAGCGACGAATTCATAAAGTGGAAGACTCACGATCCATTCAAAGGTCTCAAACCCTAAATCCATACATGATTCAAAACCAAAACGATTACATCCATTATCTCGATAGGTTAGAAGCATAACTGGATCATTTGGAAAACATTGAAAATGTTAGGATTGAGAAAACTCTACCCAACACCTTTTTGACCATTTTTGATTCACCCAGCCCTATTGACGAGACCGACGAATCATGATGTCTTAGAGACCTTGATCAAAATTCAATTTCATCGCATCAATATGAACTTGATCAATCCCAACCCATAGACAAATTGACAAGTTTTAACTTTAAGAAGATTGAACTAGATTGTGAATGCGAACCCGATCCTCAACTTTGTGATCTAATTCCAAACTTTGAATTTATGTTGACTCCGGTGTCTTTACCCAATTTAGACCTAATTCCTGAGCCAACATTAATTCCAGTACCCGTATATTCTGAAATTGAACTCAATGAGAAATGTGACATAGATTCTCAAATTTGTGATTCAGTTCAAATTCCTGAATCAATATTGACTCATGTTTTGTTACCCAACTTGAGTAATATTTTAGATTCAGTTTTGGTTCCCACACCTGTCATTCTTGAACTTGAATCACCAATATTAAATCACATTCCGTTGTTGAAAAATGAATGTGGACTTGAGTTTCAACCTGTTGATTTGGACCCACTTCTTGAACCAATCTTAACTCCTGAATCTTTACTTGACCTAAGTTACTTTTCTGAGTCGGTATTAGTTCCCAAACTTTTTAAGTCCAAGTCAATCAATTCCATTTTTTCACACTCCGTTTTGGGACAAGGGTGTTAATAAAATTGATTCTGAAATTATTTGTGAAATTTGGAATTTAGATGGGGTAAAATTCTTCATAAAAATCATTCATACATACATCATTTTAGTGGGTTATATTAGAGAAGTTTCTGGTGGGTTCCGCCGAACTCCACACAAATTCGATTGGGTCGCATTTCGTGGAACAATCCGGTCACTACCGGAACCACCACCTTGAGGTTATATTTTGCCCTCCCTTTCTTCTTTTTCATGCATACATGCATTTATTCATGCATTGAGGACAATGCATGAGATAGGTGTGGGAGAGAGTTTACTAACTTACTAACATAGGTAGATACTAACAAATTTTTTTTAAAAAAAAAACTTTTTGAAAAAGAAAACAATATTTTGATTTATTTCTGTAAGTAATTAAGTTAATTTTAAGGAATAAGAAAATCATAATTAGGATTTCTTAACACTTGGTAAAAATAAGAGTATTTGTTTTATTTTTAGGTTTAGGAGAAAAATTGAAAAAGTAATTTAGTCTTGATATTTTTACCTTGATGAAATATGCATGTTTATACACTTACACACTTAGAATTCAAAACAAAGACTCTTGTGTCTTAGAAAAAAATATATAAAATAAACAAATCTAATTATTGATTAGGTAGGTACTTTGGCCGAAGAAAGCCTTGGTACTTACGTGAAAGGTAATTAGATAAGTTTGAAAAAAATATATATCATATATGTATTAACACATTTAATAATCAATTAGTTAGGTATTAAGGCCTCAAGAAGCCTTTATACTTACACGAAAAAAATTAGATGAGTTATACATATTTAAACAAAAAAAAGATGTGCTTAAAGGGCAACGAAGTGGTAATACTTCGAACTTCTTAAAAAAAAAAATAAATGTATAAGGCATGAAAGTTGAAGTTGAAGAATTCCAAGTAAAAAAATTCATGTTCACAAAGATGCATATGACTTAGGGTAAGATAATAGACTCGATGAGAAATTCAATTTGAATCCTAACCTAAATTGATAAATAAATATTTGAATAAAGACTAAGTATAAGAATGATCAATTTGGTAATCCTAAGAACGTATAAATTTCTTAATTTTTACAAAGATATTTCAAATATTTTCTCTCTTTCAAATTGGTATTTTGAAAATACTAACATTTTATTTTTCTTTCTTTATGATTTTTGTTGGTATAATTCACTGAAAACCCTCACGAGACAACACTCGTCCTCTAGGGTAACGTAGAGGTTTAACGGCTTTTTGCACGTGCTAAGTGCAATCGTGATTCCTACGAAAGTGAGTTAGGTTAGATTAAATTAGTTTCTAACATTTGGTTTTGCTCGAGAACGATCAAAAGATAGGTGTCGGGGTGTGATTGTACTCTAAAATTACATTTTTATCATCACTTTTACACATATATTCTTGATCATTCTTTATTAATTAATACTATTAACCCTTTTTTTTATTATGGTCTGTAGTTACATAAATGAGAGTATAAAGATACAAGAAGCTTCATTTTATCCCTAATCCTATCTAAAGTTGGATTTTAAATTGAATGCAAAGGAGGAAGGATTAATCTTCATCTCCTAAATTTATGTTCAAATTCAGAAGATAAAGTCCTAGAAGTTGAAGAGGATAAAGCTAATCCTAAAAGGAAAAAGGAGGATAATTCAAATTAAACAGAGTTCAAAATCAATTCAGATTCTGTAACCCCCTGATCCCTGGTGTACGTATCACCGTATCAGTACGCGATACGGCGTATAATATTACTTTGATCTCCGTGGTAGTCCGATGGAGCTAATTTCTGTTTCAAAAATCATTTTCTAATGTTTTAGATTTTCAGGATTTTCTGAAATTTTCTGAATTATTTTGGAAGATCTCCGTAGTCGGTGTCGACCGATACCGATTATCGGCTCTCTGATTTTTAATTCACAAACGGAGTTGTATTTTGAGAATCCGCTCTCACCTTGTGTCTTAGAATCATATGATCTACGTTAGGGTATTTTTGGGAATTTTTCTGACTTTATCGAAAATCCGGCCAAACCGGTGTCGCCCGGTATCGGTGAGACACTCTGGGATTTTAATTGCAAACCGGATTGAATTTCTACAAACTGTTTTCATATTACATCTCAGGATAATATTCTCTATTTTCTATAATTTTTGGGCACCGTTCGGAGCTGGTCGAATTTTGGGCCAATATAATAATGAAATATTATTTTTACTCTTCATTTTCTTTTCTTTTCTTCTCCTTCTTCTACACGTTTCCCCCCACCGCCATTTTCCACCGCCTAACCCATCCACCGCCTCTTCTCTCTCTCTCCGCTATAAAATCTCTCCCCTCCTCTCTTTTCCTCTCTCTCTCTTTTTTCTTTCTCTCTCTCCCTCCCTCACCCTCTCTCTCTCACGCTCTCTCGGCCGGAGCTGGACCGCCGCCGGCCAGCTGAGCTGGCCAGCCGGCCCGCGCAGGAGCCCAGCAGCAGCAAGCTACTGCTGCTGCTCCTCTTTTCCTTTGTGGGTTTGGGTTAGAATCCAAACCCATTAACCCCTATTGGGTTCAGTTGTAAACCCAATAATCCCTAAACCCGACCCGTTACCCATTACACATTAATTCAAGTTAATTGGGTTTGGGTTTGGATCTAAATCCGACCCGTTAACCCGCATCCAAAGGTAATTTTGCATATAACCCCCTGTTACTTTTTAATATTTGCATTTAAGATATTTTATTTACATATTTCACCCTTTTTGTTATGATTTAGTATTCGGGCGATATCGGGAGCATCTGGACTCCGATTTGGATGATTCTGGATCCGTTGCGATCGTGGGAAGAGAGCTACCTTCCCAGGGCCAGTTTGTGAGTGTTTTTCTTTTATAAATTATATTTTACCATGTTTAGTGAAAGTGATTGATAGATCTTAATTATGAATAAAATACGGTAATTATTAATTATTAACTTGTAATTATTGGAACTCATCGTAATAGGCATAAAGGTATTTCCTGATTTAGTAATGTAATAATAATAACAATAACTACTGACATAGACAACTCGGACACAGTCGTCATACGGCACAGCCACTGACACGCGGACCACTATTTCACCATATTCTTGTACACTATTATTTCATGTATTATATCACGGTTAGATAACTATTGTCACATGTCTACTGATCCACAGATACGCTATGACACTACACTGTCACTAGACATGCATGCTAGACACCGTTACTGTAATTCACAGGACATGGTATTACATGATACACAGACTACTGTTATTACATGTACTAGTGCTACGCAGAGATGTTACACGGATTATAGCTACACATCTATGTTCCACTAGTACACGGATAAGTACCGCATTTCATATTATTGTTATCATTATTACACGGATACTGTAGTTCACTATACATGATATTAGACACTGACCACTGTTATTACATGACACGTCACACTCTTATTTCGTATTCATGTCCCACCGATATATAAATGCACCATTTTACGGATACCGTTATGAAATATATTGTTATCATCGTTACATGGATTCTCGGCATATCACTGTTACACATGCATACATGGTTTCTCTATTCTTGTCATATGGATCACCGTTCATATTGCATGTCATACTCATGTATTCCTGTTACATGATTGTTTCCCATTACATCTATTGATATTCTTGTTATTGATATTCCCGTTACTGGACATGAGAGCTATTGATATGCAATATGTGGAATCCCACATCTATTGTTCCCGTTTCCCGTTATATTGTTATATGCTATCAACAGAGCTCAGGTCCTATTCTCATGTTACGTGTCTCATGCACCGTAGTTGTTCTTGTTACACTGTATACTTTAAATATCAGATCATAAAGATAACTTGGGGATGGAGGAGACTTGACGGTTGATTAGATCATATCGGGTGGATGTCATAGATTCATATTGTTTGTCCCACTGCAGGGGACGGGGTAGTGCTGGCTACCATATGTTACTCATGAGCTCCCGTTTCCCATTATGTTTTAGCTCATTGAGATTCCCGTTACATGTTACAGCCCTAGCGCGCTGGCCCTGGTCTCAGCAGCCAGAGATCTGGTAAGGCCGTTGTCCTGGGTATGCACGGATACACCCACCCGATAAGAGCTCCTCGACCATGAGTTTCCAATTAACATAATAAAACAGTATGCACAATAGTGATATCGGGAACACTTGTTATTTGGTCACTCTCTCGTTTGGATAATGATACCCGTAGGCCATGTCCGGATGGGTTCGACTGGAGTGCGGGCTCCAGTATGAACTGCCAGTGGTATGGGACACTGGAAGAGATTGATTAAAATACCAGGTGGTACTGATTGCTACTATTGTCTAAATAGTATGACTTGCCTAATACCTGTATCCTTATTGTAGTTGTACTTGTTCCTATTCCTGATCATTTATCCGCTATCATGTTACCTGTATTATTTGTTACTCTACCTGGTACATGTTACACTTTCTGTGGTGGCATACTATTCATGTATATGTATACTCTGCATTGCATATATTTCGTTTTCTGTATACCTTGCAGACATCACTACTGTCTATGCACCACACCGTATGATGGTTATATTGCATATGCCCATCTGCATGTTCATTTCTATCACGTCACCACTAGACAACATATTTATTATATCAAACTGGATACTACTATTATAGCCATGACCCGATGATAATATGCTAGGAGGTGATGGTATTAAAATATGTCATCGTTATATTTCTACATATTATTAAAGTTTTATTATATGGTATCACTAGTACATAAACATGTATTATATATTATTATCATGCTTGTATTACTATAGTACATTTACTGCCTCCTTCATTTTACCACTCACTAGGTCGCTTTCTGACGACCCTATCCGAGTTATCGTATTGTCCGATAGTCCATTGGGTTCACATAGGAGACTCATCATCGAGCCATTCATAGGTATCATGGTGATTTATTTTTGTATCTCATTTATTCCTGTTTCCATATCTATTATGATCACTAACCTCTTTCTGCAGGTATTCTTGTACTTATTTCATGCTGGAACTCGTGTATATATGGAGGTTATTTCCTGTACTGAGGCTTAGCATACGTACGTGAGGGTTTTCCGCCCTGCGTATGTACGTCGCCATAACGTCCCCGTACCTGCGGGATCGGGGCATTACAGATTCGGATTCTGACTGTACACCTTTTCGTATTCGGATCATAACTTTTGCTAAAGATATTCAAATCTGATGATTTAAGATTCTACAGAAAGATGACTGAAAGACTACAATTGTTGTGTTTTACTACACTGTCTAATTTAGCCGTCTGATGAGTCATATTCAACAAACAACACGCCGACTTGCTGCAGGACTGAATTTCTTGTTGAATTGGGAAACCTTCTAATTTGTATCCTATTGTGATTAGATTTGAGGCCTATTTAAAGAACTGAAATCTTTCATAATAAAACATCTCCATATCAGAGATCATAATTTAGAATTTTTCTTTAGTTTCTCTTTCAAATTTCTTTTGTAATTTTTAGATTCTACTTCTACTTCTAATTTAAGATTTGTGAGAAGAAGAAACCATTGTAATTCGAGGTGACAGATCAATATAAGGTGCTTTCGTTCTTTTCATATCTCTTTTCTTATTTATTTATTTTGCTTTTTCTTGTTTTTTTGTATTTCTTGCTTTCTTTTACTTGTCATGTTTACCATGAGTAGCTAGATTTTTCTCATGGCTTGCTAAGACATTACTACTATCACATCTAATGTCTAGTAGATAACCAGATTAGATCATATGCATGCCTACTCTAATTTTTGTTCTTGAAGACTCATTAGGATAAGCAACTAGGTCAAATATTTGCAAATACTTCTTAACTGTTTTTCTTAATCTATGTTTGATGAAAATCTTGATATTTTAATGTTAAACTTTGATTAGTATTATTTCATATAGGATTAAATTTGCTAAATACTTTCTAATGATTTTTTTACTTTATACTGGATTGACAACCTTGATATTGTAACGTTAAAACTTGGATGGTATTATTTCAAATCATAGCCTAATTTCTATCCCATGTATCTTGCTTGATTTTGTCGTAAAATATCATGTTTAGAATTTAAAGTGAAGTAATTATCTATCTAGCATTAGCATGTATGGTGGTTGATTATTAGTAAGTTGTGAAATTTTTTAGTTTAATTCTTATCCTCATATAAATCATCTTTTCTTTTCTAAGTTCTTTAAACAAAGAAGATAGTAAGAACACAATATTACCGAAAAGCTTCCATTCGCATCTCTCCCTGAGGTTCGACCCGTTTAGCTCTTACTACTGCAGTTAAATTGCAAGAGATTCAGAGTTAAAACCAATCATATACACTTTTCATATTCTCTGTACTCTGTTTTGAGCAATCAGCACATTTTTTAGCCTTATAGATCTTGAGTGACAATTTTGTGTACCTAGCAATGCATCATGGGACATATGATTTGGTTTCATGTTTTGAAGGATCTTTAACTAGTTTTTAAAAATTATTTTAAACTAGTTTCTTGATTCTTAAATTGGTAGAG
This sequence comes from Agave tequilana, assembly GCA_038442645.1. Classification (NCBI taxonomy): domain Eukaryota; kingdom Viridiplantae; phylum Streptophyta; class Magnoliopsida; order Asparagales; family Asparagaceae; genus Agave; species Agave tequilana. The sequence goes on from JAVJIF010015394.1 coordinate 93,110, forward strand.
TTTTCAAATATGTTAAATTATTTTCAAACTCTTATTTTTGAAAATTCCTACCAATTTAAGGGCAGTTGGTTGGGTGATCATGCCTTATATACTCTTAATGAAAATATCTTTCTAAACATATGTATGAAAGGGTGGTAGCTATGAGTCATACATAATTTCAATGAAAATTTATTTTGTATACTCATATTTGTTTTCTTATATATGTATACTTCAAATTTCAAGTGATATCTTCATACATACATATATATGATTTATTGTGCTAAGATTAAATATGTTAACTCTTTATAGCACAAATTATTTCATGATAAGCTGATTATTAGGTCTTAATGTCAATTATTTTTCAATTGGTATCATATACAAGCTTATGCACTATTTCAAAAAGGAGAATAAGTTTTGTTTAATATTTATGTTTTCCTACAAGTGGTTTATTAACATTTGCTTTGCCACTTACTAGTGGTATATCAAAATTTATTTGTTGAAAAATCTATTTAAAAAAAGGTTTTCAAAATTTGTTTGAAATGTATTGTTTATATACAAAGAGAGCTTAACATCTCCTTTATATATAAATTCATGTTGAGTTTGTCTCATATTGAGGAGCTTGACCTCCCTTATTTATGGATACACGTGTGCACGGGGAGCTTGCTTATATATTGTATATTATGCTTTATATGGGTTAGGGTCTAGTCATCCCTTCACCATATAATGCATGTATGTAGGGGAGCTAACTTAACGTCTCTCCTCTTCATGAATGTATATCTCACATACATCCTTCTTGTTTGTTTTTCTTCGCCCCTTTGTTGATGAGTTGACAAAAAAGAGGAGAAAATTTTAGAGAGTTTATATATGCATGTTTAATATTTGTTTATGCATACACACACATGTATATATACACATGTATAAATATATATACATGTATTGTATACATGTATACATGTATATATATATATATACATACATGTATATGTACATATATACATACATACATATACATGTACATCTGTACATATACATGTCCATCTATATATATATGTATGTATGTATGTATGTATGTATGTATGTATGTATGTATCTGTGTGTGTGTGTGTACGTGTGTGTGTACGTATGTACACACACATGTACATATACATATGTGTGTGTGTGTGTGGTGTGTGTGTGTGTGTTTTGTTTATGAGCTTTCATTGAATATCTACTTGGTTTTGCTATGCATGAGTAAAAGGGGAGGTTCTATAAAGCTTATTTTTAACCCATGCATATATAACTCCATGAGTTTTGTCATCATCAAAGGGGAGATTGTTAGCCCAAAGGCCCATCACTCTGGTTTTGATAATGATTAACTCATGTAGTTATAGTACTAATGATCTTGTATTTATTAAGTTTCAGATATTTGATCAAGATCTTAATCGTATTTAGCTTCAACGAAAGATTCGAAGTCAAGTTTTGAAGCTAGCACGTGTTGATTCAAGAGCTCGCGCTTCAAGAGCGCATCAAGTACTAAAAGAGGAGTCTAGCTCATGGATCATATTTGGACCAAGTCAAGATGGAGAAGAAGTTTTCAAGAGAAGATTTTCAAGACTTGTGTCATGTTTGTAAGTGCTAAGATTTTGTTTTTAGATAAAATGTAAAGGATAAATTAGTTGTAGAATGCTCAAGCTTATACACACACAAAAGTTTGGTTTTCGAAAAATACGAATTTTGTTTTAAGCTTTAAATTATATGCAAAATAGTTCACATTGTAATATGTGTTGATTTTTGATCATACATATTTATACTTCAAGTATTTTAATGAACTTATTTTTGTGAATTTTATGGAATTTAAGATGTATTTTAAAAAGTTAATAAAACTGTTTTCGGCTGCTCGGTCGACCTATGTGCACAAGATGTGCACAAGCCCATGTGACTTGAGCTCAGTTGACCGACCGGTCTACTGCAGTAGAGATCGGCCGACCGACGGGACGACCAACTGAGTTTGCAGAGCTTTCGAGTTTTCTCGATCAACCGGGCGGCCGACCGTTCTGCTGATTTGCTCGACACCCTTGTAGATTTCTAGTCATAACTTTTTATTCTTATATTCAATCAACATGATTTAAATTGCATTTCAAAGATAACCTTTAGGGCTACATTTCTATTCAATTTATTTTTTGATTAAAATGTTAAAGATGTCAAATATTGGGTTGAAGTATGTTCTTGTTCTGAAAATAGTTTACAGTTTCTGGTTTGATACCTTTTAGTATTTTGTTAATAACATTCTACTCCGAAATGATATTGATTTTCTTTAAGTTTAATTAGCAAGAAGAGTTCAAGGTCTACAAATTCATCCTATGTACTTATTTTCTAAATTCTACCGTGTTAGGCTTAAAACTATGCTCAAAACTGACCTATTGCACAGTCTGGGTCTGAGGTCGGTCGACCGCCAGACTCCAACGGTCAGAAATTTGACGTTGGTTAGTCGACTGGGCAGTCGACCGACAGGTCATTCTGTCCATATTTTGAGCCATAACGGTTAGTTTTGGATCCCCTATAAATAAAAGATCTTTTGGCCTGTTTTAGGCACGATTTTTGAAGAGTTTTCAAGAGCCATTTTCCCATCTCTAATAGAAGTTTTTTTTCAACAAGTTTTTTGGCTAAACTTTTATATCAAAAGAGCGTTTATCAAGAGTATTTTTCTTGAGTTTTCAAAAGAGATTTCTTGAGTTTTCCACCATAACAGCTATCTAGTTTTTCTCATACAAGCTTGAGCTTTTCATTGCTATATTCATCCTCTAGGATCTTTATTGTGAGAGAGTTTATTTTTGTAATCAAGAGAAGTGATCACAAGTGTTCTACCCCTTATATTTGAGGAGTTGTAGAGGTTGCGACCTCGACGAGCTTGCGGATTCGCGTGTGTTGTTCTTGCAGGAACAAGTGAGAGATTTACAGGTCCAAGATTTCTGGGGGAGCTCGTTGTAGGTGTTGCGGCACCGAGTGATCTTGCGAGATTGATTATAGTAGAAATCTTTCATAGTGGTGAAGGCGGGGACGTTGAGCGAGTGGCTCGAACCTCGGAACAAATCTCCCATGTTTGTGATTGCTTATCTCTCTCTCACTTGTGTTTATATCTTGCATGTGTTTTGTTATTTATATCTATTACTTGCTTGATTTCTTATGTTTAATTGATATATACTTGGTATTGTTTGCTCACACTTCTAGGCAACCAAGAGAGCCATAGTGGCACCTCAACTCTTAATCTAGAGGAATTTTGAGGAGATAGTCCAGAGCCCTTCACCAGTAATTCTGTTGCACTCTTTGGTTATACGTTGTGTGTTAGTTTATTATTTTTAGTTTGCATAATAGTTTTTAATTTCGCATTAGTTTTGTATTTGATTAGCTTGTTACCTATTCACCCCCCTCTAGGTGACCTATACTCCCTCCACGTTCTCATAACTCTCAGGAGTTGCTTAGGGGTGTGTGGTGCCTATATATGGAGCAATTCACCATCTCAAGCCAATTGCAAAACCCAAGCTTCTCTCCCTTTCTCACTACACTGTCACTTTTTCTCCCAAAACTCTGGAGTGTTGGACGAGGGGAAGAAGATTCAGACTGAAGGAAAGTGTTCCAAGTAAGTTATTTTTGTATTTTCATAGGTTTTAGCTCTTTGTGGCATTTCATCGAATAGGTTGTGTTCATTAGATAATAGCTTTAATTTCACCATGAAAAATGCATGCTAAAATCCCTATAAAATTATGTTGAACACCTAAGGCATGCCCCTTAATTATCATAATTTTTAAATAATTTTTAAGATTTTATTTTAAGAGGAAAAAAATAACAACAACCAACACACTGCTCTCGGCCCAGGCCGAGACTGGCCTGGTCTGGTCAGGGCCAGGGCCTGACCAGAGCTGGGTTCGGGTCTATTTTACAAACCCGACACGGCCCTAATTAAAATAAAAAAGAAAAGAAAAGAAATAAAATTTAGAATAGTTACTATAGCATTTTATTGTAGCAAACCCGATCCAATACTGTAGCAGACCCAAACTCATTATAGTAGCAGACCCGTTAGTGTGGCAAACATGCCCATTAAGCTTTTTATTGATTTTAGGCTTATTTTAATTTAAAAAATTTGATATAAACGCAGAAAATTTCAAAAAATTCACAGAAAATCAAAAACTGAATTTGGTACTCAGTAAAATTATTTTGGTGTAATATCACTTAGTATAACATGAAATTAAATATTTTTAACAATCATTATTTAATGATTGTTTATTTAAAAGTTGCCAATAAATTTTTAAATATCACTAAAAATTGTAAAATTCACAATCTAGTAATATGAAAAGATTATACATTAATTTATTAGTTTGTGCATGTATATTATCATGAATTTATATTTTTAAATGGTTGCTAAATTCAAAAAATTAAATTATTTGAAAATATTAACCAACCGAATTTATAATAAAACTATACCCTATTTAATAAATAGTCAAAATTACATTCTCATCACTGAATAAAGAAAATGTCAAGTCTCTAATTAATTCACGCAATATTTAGGTCACGAATCCTCCTTAGTGTCGGTTGGCGTAAAGGAAAATCAGGTTCTGATGACATCAGGCAAGTGTACACGATTTTTTCTCTTTGATTTTCTTGTTGAATTTATATTATCCGTTATTTATTAATTTCTCTATGTCATCGAGTTTCTGATTATCGATAATGTCCTGTGATCACGAGTACTACTTTGTTCGCACTCATTTTTCAGATGGTACCATTGATCATGGTATTATTCATTTTACCATTAATTCTCTATATCATCATCATTTCATTACATGATCACGATATATTATTCCACATATCATGTTTGCGTCTCATCATTGTACATGCATGCATCAAATTAAAATTGACATGATTTTGCTTGTATGTGATAGATCTGACACGATAACCTATATTGATTGATGGATAAACACTATATATCGAATGATACTGTGATCCTGATATTACAATAAATTAATCGAAAAAATTGACCATTACATTCTGAGAAATTATTCGAGAATATTTTATTGGATTGCAATACTTATAGTCATGACAAGTTTTCTATGACCATTGGATTACATCTAGACGACACTGACATCACTTGCACTACTTTGTATTATCTGGTATCACTTGCACAACTTTGCATTGTATTACTTGACATTGTCACTGTTTACATTGTCCAGTGATCTTGATACGCACTGTATTCACTATCTGACACTGATGTTCTTAATATTGATTTCTGATCCTGTTACACAGAGTGACACATTATCTTGCACTTACATTGATTAATGAAATTAACCAATCCGGGGTTACTGGGGGACAGGTAGCAGGAGAAATCAGGGAGGTATTTTTGGAAGGGCGACTCCTTGTGGATTTGGATGCCATACATGTTCTTGTCTTCTTAAGATTTATGCGCGCACTTGTTATTATATGTTACATGATACCTAAGTACAGTGAACTATTTCTTCCTGCTATCAGGATCCACTAACACATCACTTATTTGATATGCAGCTGTCCTGTGGGATTGGGCATAGGATAGTTGCATTAGTATAAGGTTAATAAAATACTAGACATATACACTTGCATTATATCCTGCATTATTTTCAGTGATCTAGTATCTGACTTATATTTGCATGATACTGATACTTGAGACTCATGTGACTTTCATTATTTTGACTACATGATGTCCCTGGACCTGCCATGTGATTTTAACTTGTGATCTCGTGTTCTTGTGATCTAGTGATTATACTGCACAATAGTTATTCGTCCAGGACATCTCCTGTTCATTATATACATGTCACATCATGCATGCACGGTCTCCTTGTACATGATCTATCGTCTCGATTTTCCTGTTATTATTATTACTTTCAGTTCTCGATACTGCTAAACATATCGTACATCTTATTTTAATGTCCTACTTGTACTGTTACTGCATTTTCATTTTTTTAACTGTTCTTTTCCCTTCGTGTACTCTTGCCGGTCCGCTTATGACGGAGGTTTATTATTTTTCAGTATTTAGATCAGAAAGCCGGTATAGAGAGCTGATCGTAGAACACATTCTGATTCTCCGGTGAGTTTAGTTCCTCTTCTTGACTTGTCTTATTCAGATATGGTGGATGAAATTGCTTATGTTTCTGTATTTTATATATATGTACTTTTATCCCTGCGCTTGGTTGTATATGCATATATGCGAGCTATCCTGCTCATTATTGACAACCTAAAGTAGTCATGGAAGAGATTTCACTCTTAGTGAGTATCTGCTGGCCATCGTCACGTACCCACACTCCGTATTTTGGGAAGCAGAGCATGACAAGAGCAAGCTGACAGGGTTCAAGACTGCAGGAAATGAGAATACAGTATGTAATTTGAAGAAATCGCTTTATGAATTAAAGTAATCACCAAGCAGTGGTATAAGCATTTTGACAGCTTCATAAGAGGCAAGAGGTACAAACGAAGCCATTCTGGCCCATGTGTGTATTACAATAAGCTATCGGGTGGAGAGTATATCTATCTACTGTTGTATGTGGATGATATGCTTATTACTTCTAAGATCAGATTTGTAATTGACAAACTAAAGGACTTGTCTTCCGAATTAAAGATGAAGAATCTGGGTGAGTACTAGGCATAGAGATGAGTGAGACCGAAAAAGTGAAAAAGTTGCTTGACACAAAAGGAATATTTGAAGAAGGTAATTCAGAAATTCAACATCAACGGTGATATAAAGACTGTGAGTACACCATTGGCCTCCCATTTCAAGTTAAAGGCTATTATGTCTCTTACTACTGTTGAAGAGCGTGAGTACATGACTCACGTACCCTATGCTAGCGTGATTGGTAGTTTAATGTATGCAATGAAATGTACAAGAGCCGACCTATCACAAGTAGTTTCAATGGTTAGCAGATACATGCACGACCCCGACAGGGGGCATTGGGAGGCAGTGAAGTAGATTCTACGGTACATCAAAGGTATCGTAGACATTGGTTCACTGTTCAGGAAGGATTCTACAGGTAAGGAGGAGTGTTTCGGATACGTTGATTCCAACTTCGCAGAAGATCTCGATAAACGCTGGTCTACAATGGGATATGCGTTTACATTGGCCTAAACACCGGTGTGTTGGCACTTTATTCTATAGTCTACTATCGCATTATCTACTATGGAGGTCGAGTATATGGCCCTGACAGAGGCTATGAAGGAAGCAATTTGGCTTCAATGGTTGCTTGACAACTTGGGGATTGATCAAGATCTATTAAAGATCAATTGTGATAACAAGAGTGCCATCTATTTGGTAAAGAACCAGGTGTATAATGCAAGAATGAATCACATTGACGTCAGGTCTCATTTTGTTCGGGAGATTCATGAGGGTGACTTCGACTTACAAAAGATCCACACGAAGGAGAATCCTGCCGATATGCTTACCAAGGTTGTTCCGAGAGTGAAGTTTGCACATTGTAAGGAGTTACTATATATCCTTCAAGTCGCTTGAACTCGATGAAGCTCGTTTGGATGAGCTACAGATGGCTTGACCCCTGGCAGATGGTACGTAAGTAACCACATTAGTGCAGCCTGATTAAGTCGACATGGTGCTATGTTGTGTTTGTCTCATATTTGAGAATCTTCAACGAGGTGAAGAATTGTGGGGAAATAGTGTAAAATCTTGATGACAAATTTTTAACTCATCGAAGAAGAGAGCACAGAGATCGGAGTTCAACAGTGTATGGTAGAAGACCAGATGTAGCCGAAGACAGTAGGCTGGTCGATCGCCCGATCGACCGGCCATGCACAGAACATGCACAAAAAGAAAGGAGGTGCAGGGATCGACCACTCGGTTGACCGCACAGAGGAAGCAGCAGATAGTCAGTTGATCGACTGAGATTTAACAGAGAATAGATTTTTGGTGTTTTGCCTAGCGGTCACCGGGCGGTCGACCGCAGCAAAGAGCCGGTCGACCACCAGGTCAACCGGGACGCGTGATCTAAGTTGTTTCCTAATTGGATTCTGAATTCGTTTTTTATCTGAATTTAGATCCGCTGGTTTTTCGTTTCTTAAGGATTCTCTGGCTATATAAAGAAGGGTATTGCCCTCGTCTATTGTATCCTGTAATTGTTGTTGAAGGAAATCTCTCTCCTCCTCTGCCCCAAGAACGTAAGTAATTGCTAAGCCTTGTTAAATTTGTGTGTTCACATTTTCTTCCTCTTTGCTTATTTGTTCATGCAATTTGTGACTATTTTCTGGTGTGTGATAATCCTCTGGAGGGTTCCTCCCAACATGATCGTGCAAAGATAAATCAAAATTATCCCTATCAAAATCCTTAGAAATTCCAAATGTGTTAGCGTTGATAAAAAGATTTTTTGATACCAGATCATCCCAACATTTATTCAATATATTTTAGCAATGAAAAGTAAATAATTATCAGACATACAATTAAAAATTGATAGAAAAGTACTACCTGCACGTGGAAGGCGGGAAAAATTTCGCCCGGCTGTTCATGTCATCGACAGTATTGTATCACCCCAGAGCAGCCGCTGTCTTGGACTCTTCCGACATGTCGTAGGTCCTCCGGAGGAGACCCCCACTGTCTAGGGGTGCAATCAGATCGGATACGGATCGGATATTATCTCTATCATATCCATATCCGCACCCAACCTTCGGATACGGATACGGATACGGATATTGGCGGATGTAAAAAAATGATATCTGTATCCGCCAAAATCGGATATCAGATATAAATCGGATATTAGCAGATCGGTGCGGATACTAATCAGATATGTTAAAAATGGATATGGTTAAAGATAAATTAAACAGAAATACTTATATTACTTTTTATCTCATCTACTACAATATTAAATGTGATACATACTATGATATTATTGTGTACATATCAATACATTCATCGTATTCATTGTCATTTGACTTCTATAACAATAGATTACACGTCCTCCGATGCTAAATGTCGATTCGGATGACATGATTGATGTCGAAATACTCAAAATTCATGTGGTGCTCTTGCAAGAATCGAATACTTTTCACTATTACTTTTTCACCAACTCAAAATATCAAAATTTAATACCTTATTCCATTGAAGAATAGTCTTCTCCATACCGATATCATTATGAAGCACGCAACATTCGGATATCGGATCGGATACGAATAAGATATTACTTTTACCATATCCGTATCCTTACCTACCTTTCGGATACGGATACGGATACGAATATTGACGGATGTGAAAAAATGATATCCGTATCCGGATTGGAAGCGGATTCGGATGCGAATATCCGCGGATAATCCGTATCCGTGGCACCCCTACCACTGCCCCGTCCGACGTTTGACATATTCAATCAAATATCAACTGCAGGCAGGGCTGGCGTTCAACTTGACTGGAAGAGAAGGCTCTGGATCGCTCTTGGATCGGCTAGAGGACTAGCGTACCTTAGTCAACACGCATATCCTCCAATTATTCACAGAGACATCAAGTCTACAAACATACTTTTTGATGAAAACTTAAATGCAAAGGTAGCAGGATTTTGGATGAAAACTTAGATGCAAAGGTAGCACACTTTGGTTTGGTCTCTCAAAGTTGGTATCGGATTGTGGAGAGACATGTTTCAACTCAAGTCAAGGGAACGCTGGTGAGTACTAATGTTTGAAATACCATTCAACACAAGTATTTTGACAGAAGTTATACACTAGAACCTGAAAAGTGTATAGTGTTTCACTTAGTAGTTCTTATTATGCCATTTCTTGCATGGTTACCTAGATCCCAAATACCACATGACGCAACAATTGACCGAAAAGAGTGATGCTTATAGTTTTGGAGTGGCAATACTAGAACTAGTAACTAGTACTGTTGCGCGCGCGATATAATAACCAGCAAGGAACCCCATAAATGTAACAGAGAAGTACCACATGATAACAAGAACAAAAACGAGAGAGAAAGCAAACACAAATTTAACGAGTTCGACAATTTGCCTACGTCTTCAGGGCAAGGGAGAGAGAGCTTTATTGATTCAACAATCAATACAAATTTGTACCTAGCATACAATTCAAGAGGGCTCTATCCCTTTATTTATAGCCAAAAAGTCCCAGGAATTTAGGAAACCCCAATTGGATTCGTCTCCATTCAGAAATAAAGTCTGAATCCAAAAAGGAGAGGCAGATCCGCATCCAGATACGCCTGTCGGTCGACCGGAACGGTCGACCGACCCAACCACCTGGTCGACCAGTTGGTCGACCGTGTTCAACCGAGAGTCTCATCATGTCAGTAGGTCGACCGGGCGGTCGATCATTCTCCTGCGTCCGTCGACTAGGCGGTCGACCGAGCTATCCTGTGCACTATCATGTGCACGTTTGTGCACACCGGTCGACCGGCGGTCGATCAGCCCCTGCTTTGTGCACACTGGGCGATCAACCGTTCTGTGGCTTGGTTTGATATCAACTTCGTCTCTATTCACGCGCCGTTCTCGCGCTCCTTTTGGCTTCTGATCTCCTCTGATCTCTTCCATATCTCTCTCTACAATTCTCTACCTCGGTGAAGATTTCTCAAATCTGAGCCGATCTCATCATAGTACTTGTCGACTCAAAAGTGGCTGCACCAATGTAGCTGCCTACATACCCTGCCCAAGGGATCAAGCCATCCATAGTTCATCCAACGAGCTCCAACGAACTCAAGCAATTGGAAGGATATAGAGCAACGCTTTACAATGTGCAACTTTACTCCTGACACCACTTTAGTAAGCATATCTGCGGGATTCTTCTTTATGTAAATTTTTAATAACTCAATATCACCTTCATCAAGAATCTCCCGAACAAAGTGAAACCTGAGGTCTATGTGCTTCGTCCTTGCATGATACACCTGGTTCTTCACCAAATAGATAGCACTCATGCTATCACAATTGATCTTCAACAGATCTTGTTCAATCCCCAAGTCATCGAGCAACTCTTGAAGCCATATTGCCTCCTTCATAGACTCCGTCATGGCCATGTACTCGTCCTCTATAGTAGACAATGTAACGGTAGACAGTAGAATAGAGTGTCAACTCACCGGTGCTTGAGACAGTGTAAACACATACCCCTTTGTAGACCGGTGTTTATCAAGGTCTCTTGCATAACCGGAGTCAACATATTAGATACACTTATGCTTACCTGTGAAATCATTCTTGAATACCAATCCAAAATCTATGGTACCTTTATGTACCGTAGAATCCAATTTACTGCCTCCCAATGGCCCTTTCAGGATCATGCATGTATCTGCTAATCATTAAGACAGCTTGTGACAAGTCTGATCTTGTACACACCATTACATACATCAAACTACCAACTGCACTGGCATACGACACGTGAGTCATATACTCACGTTATTCAACAGTAGTTGGAGACATAATGTCTTTTAACTTAAAATGAGGAGCTAGTGGTGTACTTACAGATTTCGTATCACCATCAATGTTGAACCTCTGAAGTACCTTTTGCAAATACCTTTGTTGTGTCAAGCTCACCTTGCCACTCCTTCAAATTCGCCCAATCTCCATGCCTAGCACATTCTTTGCTTCACCAAATCCTTCATCTCGAATTCAGAAAACAGTTCTTTCTTCAATTTATCAATTGCAGATCTGCTTTTAGAAACAATAAGCATATCATCTACATATAATATAGATAGATGTACTCTCCTCCAGGTAGCTTGTTGTAATACACACATGGGTCATAATAGCTACGTGTGTATCTTTTTCCTCTGATGAAGCTGTCGAAGCATTTGTACCACTGTCCAGGAGATTGTTTTAATTCATACAGTGATTTTTTCAGCTTCCATATCATGTTCTTTTTGCCTGCAGTTTTGAACCCCATTGGCTGAGTCATATAGATCTCCTCATCAAAATTGCCAGGAGAAAGGCGGTTCTTCACATCGACCTGGTCAAGGTCCAACTCGTATGTGCTACCAGTGCCAGCAAAATTCCAATTGACGAGTGCTTTACACAGGGAAGAATACCTCGTTGTAATCAATTCCTTCTCATTGTGCGTAGCCTTTCGCCACCAACCTGGCTTTGTAGCGTACAATATCTTCCTTGAGAGATTTCTATTTTTTTGCATATACCCACTTACAGGCAATTGCCTTCTTTCCTTTGGGCAACTCTGTCAGTTCCAAGTGTTTTTCCTGTGTAGAGAAGTCATCTCTTCTTCCAGGCATCCTTTCACATCTTCGATTTGAACTGATTTCAGCTTCCCTATATGTAGACGGGATTGTCTCTTCAACGACTAGGAGAGCATATGCTACAATCATATCTGTAGTGAGCCAACTTGGTTGCGTGGATTTCTTTGGGTCTTCCATCTGCAATGAATTCATGAACATCACCCAAAACCTGTTCTTGATCCTCATCATCATCAGCATCCTTCTCGGCTAGTTCATCACTACCCCGTGTCACTTTAGGTATGATCTCCAAAGATACTGACCTTTCTAGATATGCTAGAGCAGCATCACTCTCCAACTGCTGTGATACCTCTTTGGTCCTTTCAATCTTCACCTGCTGAGAGATTGTAGGCTTCAACATTGAAGCCTCATCGAATGTGACATCTCTGCTGAGAATAAATTTTCTGTCCTTAGGATTCCAGATCTTGTAGCCTTTTATTTCTCTCTTGAATCCTACGCACACTCCTTTCTTCGCTCTTGGGTCTAATTTATCTTCTTTAGCATGGTAGTAGGCTGGACAACCAAATACCCTTAGCGAATCATAGTCTTGAGCAGCTTTCCCAGACCAAACCTCTAAAGGCGTTTTACCTCACATCGCAGACGAAGGCAACCTGTTCACGAGATAGCAAGCATATGCTAAAGCCTCAGCCTAAAAATTCTTTGTAATCCGGTATTGGATAACATACAACGGACCTTCTCTAGTAAAGTCTTGTTCAACCTTTCTGCTGCCCCGTTCTGTTGCAATGTTTTGCTTACTGTGAAGTGCATGTCTATGCCCTAATCACGACATAGCTTTAGGAAAGAATCAGACTTATACTCACCTCCGTTATTTGACCGGAGGACCTTGATTTTCCTTCCTGTACTTCTCTCCAAATTCTTTTTCTACTTCATAAATAATTTTAGGACTTTCCCTTTGTGATTCATGGTATGTAGCACCCGTTCCTGGGATACGTACCCAGAGACGTGTCCTGATTTTTTTTGACCGTTATTTCAATTTTCTCTCTGTATTTATTTTTGAGTTGTGATTGCTTATGTTATTTGGTGTCGGATCTGCATTCTCAGTCTCAGAGTCAGCCTTGACTTGGACCAGAACCCGATACCGCATACTGCCCGATTTAACCTTTCTGGTAGTCTGATTTGACTGATTTTAGTTTCAAATACTGTTTTCTAATATTTTAGATTTTTCATGATTTTTTATAATTTTTTAGAATTATTTTGCAAAATCTTCAAAACCGGTGTCGGTGGGCATCGCTGACCGATTCCCGAATTTTTATTTTTAAATGGAGTTGGATTTTTAAACGTCTGCACATTACTTCGTAGAAATCATTTTCTAACTAAATACTTTTTTGAGATTTTTCAAAATTTATCAAAATTTGACCGATTCTAGTGTCGGCCAGTATCGCCTGAAGATTTTAGAATTTTTAATTTAAAAATTAGATTGAATTTCTCAAATATAATTTCACCAGACATTTTAAAATAATATTTACTATTTTTGAGAATTTTTTAGAATGTTTCTGAAACAGTCAAATTTTACCCTATTATAATAATAATATTATTTACTGTTCTTTTCTTTTCTTACTTTTTCCTTCTCCACTCCTCTACTTTATACTCCCAGAATATTCTATTAAATTAATTATTCAATAATATATTTATTTATCATTTTTTTACTATTTCTTTTCTTTTCCTTCATTTTTTTTCCTTTCTTTTTCTTTCTTTTTCTTTTTTTCTTTTCTTCTCCCTTACCTCCCCCATACTCTGCGCCTGACCACTCCCTGGCTGCTGCAAACAGCAGCAGCCCCCCATTCTCCCCATCTCTTCTCCTATTCCCCCCCCCTCCCCTTTCTTTTAAACACTTTTAATTCTTCCCTTCTCCTTCCTTATCTCCTTCATTTCCATTTCTCCAAATCAAAACCAACCTCTCCACCATCACACCGTCGCCTCCACCATCACCACTGCCACCCACTGCCGCCCCTAGCCACCGGCGCCGCCCCTCCAACACCCCACTTCCCTTTCCCACTTCCACCATCCCCAATTTCTCTTTCCTTTCCTCCAATTTCAACATAACCCATCACCACAACTTCATCTTCTTTTCCAAAATTCTCCACCAAACCACCTCCTCCTCCACTTCTAACCCCCCAACCACCACCTCATCCACCTCCTCCAACTCTCCACCACCTCCGACAACCACCACCACCACCATCTACCACCACCACCAACAATGACAACTACCCCCTCTCCCGCGGGCCCTAGGCCGCCGTCCCCTCCTCGCCGGCCGCCGCCGCCAAGCCCCCAACTCCCCCTTCCTTTCTTTCTTTCTTTCTTTTCCTTCTTTCTCTCTCTCTTTCTTCTTTTGTTTCTTTCCTTTATATTCTTTCCACATTTACCCCCTCCTTACCCTTTAATTACTTCCCCATAATTTCCAACATTCCCCTCCCCTTCAATTCTTTATATTTTTCCTCTTTTAGATATACCCTACACACACACACTCTCTCTCTCTCTCTCTCTCTCTCTCCTCTTCTTACAACTCTCTCTCTCTCTCCCTCTCTCTCCTCTCTTTATTCCCTCTCTAATATTTATAATATATATATATATATATATATATATATATATATAATATATATATATATATATATATATATATATATATATATATATATATATATATATATATATATATATATATATATATATATATATGGGCTAGTAGCATGCTCGCACGTGTTAGCGGATTTCTCGGATATTACTTGGTATTTTGTTCCGGTTGTAGGTGAGTACATTTCTTGTGTTATTTCATACTTTATTACCATCGTTACATGCCTAATAATTATTATCTTGCTTTTAATACATGATGTCTTATTATGCGAGTTGGTATATGATATACGAGTGATTTCCAAAATTAGCATGTTTTATGTATACCTGTCGGCTGTTGTTATAATTTGTTGAACCAGTATTATACTGGTATGCCTAGATCTGCTCTCACTTCGCTCAGCTTCACATGGCTAATTAATAGACTAAATTATTATTGTTATAAATATGGTTGTGAAGAGTTTGAAATGTTTATTTATACTTTTCCCTTGTACCACGTTATATGACCGGATTATTACCTGATACATGATGTTGTGACTCTCACTGACATGTTACACTTGACACTTAATATCTGACACCGGTACTTGACATGCTATATTTGACACTTGATATCGGACACCGGTACTTGCCATGCTATACTTGATATTTGATATCTGACACCAGTACTTGCCATGCTATACTTGACACTTAACATATGACACTGGTACTTGCCATGCTATACTTGACATTTGGTATCTAACACTGATACTTGCCATGCTATACTTGACATTTGATATCTGACACCAGTATTTGTCATGCTATACTTGACACTTGATATCTGACACCGGTACTTGCCATGCTATTGTTTGGTACGGAGAAAAATTCGGTGTAAAGTTTCCTTGAATCAATTAAACGATTACAACGGACTAATGCTCCGACTACAAGGGAGGAAGATGTTGTGTCTTGAATCTCCCCTTTGTTTAGTGCTGGGTTCTTCAAGTGGCGGTGAAAGTGAATCTTGTTTTTCGTTGACCGGGTGAACGTCAGGAACTTCTGGGGATCTTCTCTTCGGCTGGCGGGCGGAGTAACACAGCTCTGTCGACCAAAATCTCAAAGAGATTGTAGGCAAAGATTAACTTGTACGCAGCAAGTTAGTTGAAGAGTTGGACTCTCTCTCTTTCTCTGTAGAAGCTCTCAAGTCAAGTTCTTCTCTGATCTCTCAAAAAAATCTCGACCCCTACTTCATAGTAAAGGGGCTATTTATAGAGGTTTCAGGAGTGAACGTGCCCCCTAAAAACACTCCATAATGGGGGTTAACTTTGAAAAACACCTAGAGGGGGTGAATAGGTGTAAATGCTAATCTAGAAACTAAATGCGAAAGCTAAGACAATTTGCAATCACACTTAATACAACCAACAAGTGTAGCCGAATTCCCCGTGAAGGGCTCTAGACTAACTCCTCTTGATTCCCCTAGATATGGGTTGAGGTGCTATATGAAGCTCTTGTGGTTAAGTATAAGTGAGGCGCACACAAACAACCAAGCATATAAGATGAATAGGCAATATGAATATATGCAAGGCAACACAAGCAATATGAATGATATGAATGAAGAATGATGTTTTTGCACAAATAGAGAGAGAGTTAGAGAGACAATGGATCAAACGCAAACACAAAGATATGTTTCGAGGTTCGAGCCCCTAGCTCTACGTCCCCCCCCTTCATCGAGAAGGATTTCTAATCCCTATACTCCTACCGAGGGAACCTCCACCGAGGAGGATTTGTTACAACAATAGGAGTACCGAACTCCTCTCTCAAATACCGCCTCACAACCGAGGGTAGGCCCGTAGCCAAACAATCACAAACACCTCTACCAAAGAGGGTTACAAATCAAACTCCACCTCTCACTAGAGGGAGCAAACCAATCACCCGATCAACCTCTCTACCAAAGAGCGATACAACAAAAGCAAGGGTGTTTACAACTAGTAGTTCCAAAGACCACAAACTCTCTTTTCACAAAACAAAGATCCTAATAGATTAGGATAGAAGATATAGCTCAAGTGAAAATCAGGTGTTTTTTGGAAAGCAAATCACAAAGAAAAACTACTTGGGAAATCTCTTGTAGATGATAGAAATAAAATCCAAAACAATATCCCAAAAACCTAGTTTTCTTTGATTTTCCAAAACCCTTGAAAAACAATAAAGATGAAATCTTTTTAAGCTTTAAAACTCTTTGAAAACTTCTTTTAAACTCTGGAGAAACTGGAAATTTTTCTTGTTAAAAACCTTGGCCAAAATCCCAAAGGAATGGGGTTTATATAGGCCAAAACCAGAAACTAGCCGTTAGGCTGATCTGGCAGCCTGACAGGCTTGCGGTCGACCGGCCCGGTCGACCGCCAACGGTCAAAATATGACCGTTGGGGAAATCCGATCGACCGCCCGTCGACCGCCCAGATACAGAGAGCAGGGCTCTCTGATCCGGTCGACCGCCCGGTCGACCGCCCAGATACAGAGAGCAAAGCTCTCTGGTCCGGTCGACCGGTCGGTCAACCGGCCCACTGCGCTGCCAGACGTGCACAGCTCTGTGCACGCCGGTCGAACCGCACGGTCGACCGGCCATTGGTGCGGTCGACCGAGCGGTCGACCTACCTAGCCTGTCAGCCAGTTCTGGGTCAGAAACTGGGGTTAAAATATTTCTAAAAATCTTTTAAGTCTTGTAAAAAATCTCCAAAAATAGTTTATCATTTTGCATTGATATATAACTTGTGATAAACATTTTAACTCAAATATTAAGCATATGAAACCATTTTTGTGTTTTATCATTTTTACCAAAACCAAAACTAGTATTTTGTCAAACTTAGATTTTCAATACATGAATAGGATAGTCAAAATAAGTTTGTTTAAAAGTTAAGCATGCATGTATAGAATGAATCTACTATACATAAACCAATTAAACTTTTTTGATCAATCTATTCATGAAAACAAATATCGGTTAAACTAAAAACCGAAAAATCATAAAACGTGTGTGTTGTGCACTTGAGCATATCAACTATACTAAGTTTTACAAATGGATCTAAAACACACTAAACTAAATTAGGATACCTAAGTCTTCTTGATGATCTTCCATCTTCAAGTCGACTCGATCCCAAACCGTGATCCACCGAGTGCAAAGGTATGATCTTGATGCTCGGGCACTGAATCACTTGTGAAAGGTTTCAAAACTCCTTTGTTGAAGCAATCACCAACTAATATCTTGCTAATGATCTGAAACTTAAAATCACAAGATTATAGTAAACATAACTACATGAGTTAATCATCATCAAAACTAGAGAGGAAGGCCTCCGGGCCAACAATCTTCCCCTTTTTGATGATGACAAAACTCATGGAGTTATATATGCATGGATTAAGTTAAGCTTCAAAGAAGCTCCCCCTTAACTCATGCATAACAAATAAACAATAAACATTAAATATATGCAATGAATATTAAACATGATAAACATGATAATGCATAGATCATGCATAAAACACATAAACATGCATAAACACAAATTATTCTCCCCTTTTTGTCAATCATCAACAAAAAGGTAAACAATCAAAACAAACAAAATCTTCTCCCCCTTTTTACTACAAAGAAATAATCACCAATAAAGGGGTAAAAGCAAAACTAAATCAAAAAATTTTCTCCCCCTTTTGTTCGAAACAGTGAATCAACAAAGGGGTTAATAAAAACAATGTTCTCCCCTTTTTGTCTAAAACAAAACAAAAACCAAATAGGGGTGACAATCAATTAAGGTACCAATTGAAATAATGTCAAAGTAGCATCTTGATACCAATTGAAAGTAAACATAGGTCAATCAACAAATGGTATATGCGATATACATTCATGAAGAGAAAAATGTGAAGCTTCCCTACATAGATACATTACATGAAGGAGGGATGAAAAGCCCTAATTCACATAACGTACACTATGCAATGCATAAGAGGAGATGTGAAGCTCCCCCTACACACGTGTACCACATAAAGAAGAGATGTCAAGCTCCTCAACACAAGATACACTCAATGAATCTATATGTAGAAGAGATGTTAAGCTCTCCTTGCATATAGGCAAAATAAATCAAAACATTTTGACTATTTATCTTTAAACAAAATTTTGAGATACCATTTTAAAACATTCAAATAAACATCTTGATATAAAAAAAAAAGAGTATTTTTCTTTTTAAGTATATGATATCAATTTAAACTTTTTATATTCTATCATAAAGCAAGGGAATGGAAATACAAATACCAATTGAAATATGAAAATCGAATTTTCTCCCCTTTATGAAATACCAACAAAACACATGCATAAGCTTGTTTAAGAAACCAATTGAAAATTGAATCAATTGAAACAAAGTTAAAGCTCAAGCTTAGCATAAACAAAATATATATGTATGAAAAATTTAATACCAATCGAAATTGATACTATTGAAATTGAAAGCATACATACATACAAACATATATGAGTATACAAGAAAGTTCAAAATTTGATACCAATTGAAAGAATCTAATGATACCAATTGAAATAACAATAATATCAAAGTATAACTCATATAACCTATCCTCCTAATCATGTTCAAGTTTAAAATGATTTTCAATATAAAGCATACATGAGCATAATCGCCCATCCATCCGCCCTTCGAAGGTAGGGGTTCTCAAAAATAGATTTAAAAATATAGTATGTTTTGAAATCTTACCCTAATGAAGAATATCGCAACTAGTTATATGAAAACTAGTACGAAATCCTTCAAGCAAGGATAAAATAAAAATAAAAACATGAAATTCACAAAATAGTCAACACTCATAATCAATTAAGCATAAATATGACTCATGAAAACAAACACATGAGTAAACAATAATGTGAGTGTACAATACAATATGAAGATCATAATCATGAAAGATGATCAATAAGCTCAATATTCCTTGAAACATGAAAACATAAAATCATCAAAACTTATTTAATCTTCAAGGTATATGTATGTCCTATACAAACTAAAGTATACATACATATCCAAACACAACGAGTCCACAAAGATATATGCATGAAGGCACGTGGCTCAAAGGATGTATATGTATAAACAATAGTTTGGATAAAATAGACATATACATGAAGTTAAACAAAATCATAAAACAATTCTAAAAAGGGAATACAAGTTTAAAATGCATGGATCATCAAAACTAGACTATACTAGCACATCTAATGGGTTCAAATAAGCATTCAAGCACAAACATATATAGATTTATTTGTGGCCCACTATATGCACAAGTATAAATCCTAGTCTTGATGAAAACTAACATCTAAACATGTAATCAAAACATGAAGCATAAAAACAAGATATGAATAAACATGAAAATCATAACATGATTACTATGTAAATTCACATGTTATTAAACCTATGATAAACATGATAGCTAAATAAATGGTGAGAACACAAAATAATAGTCCATATTAAATATAGGTGTCTCAAAATGGCTATACATGTATGTCAAGAGTCTAATAATCATGACATTTTCATAATGATCAATAAACAATGAAACATGCTATAAATAATGAATATGAAAAGCATGTAAATTAAAATGGGAGTAAAGGATGTCACCAAAACCGAAGAAGTAACTCTCCTTGTCTCCAAAACATGGTGGTCTTCCCACCAAACCTTCCCTTGAAAGTGATACATCCAAATAATCATCATGAGGCACGGAACGCATCCACTCCAAGGTACCGCTACTCTCACGTCATGTGAGAGCCCCACACCTACATCATAACCAAGAGGGGTGGTCTTTGGTACCCACATCTATTGGGTCCATGGGGGTTAGTCCCTTCTCTAACCCAAACAAAATTAGTTGCTAAATTTGAAACATGTATTCTATCATAACAAAATTTAGTAAGGTGGCCTTACGTCCACAATGTGTACAAGTGTACACATGAGCATACAATGTGTGATGGTGTCCGTGTGAAGCATGTGTATGCCGTGATGGGTGTGCATGCATAATAGAACTTGTTTCTTTCGAAACAAAGTTTCCAAACGTGTATGGCTCTTGGCACATTGGCTCAAGGTGGAGCCCAAACAAACAACACTCTTCTTAAGTATGGATATTCTTATTCAATTAAAGAAGATGTGCGGCATGCAATAGGTATTCTAGATGAAGCATGGCAAACATGAGAAACAATATCATTTTTCAAAGATATATTTTTATTAAATAAATTTCTAATTCTTTTGAAATAAAATCAATTTCTCTTTTCAAAGAATCATTTTCTCTTAAAACAAATTCAACTTTTGAAGACAAAACATCATTATTCTTCAAAAGAGTTTCACAATCATTTTTAGATTTTAAAACTTTATTTTCTTTTAGTGCAAGATCAAGTGAGACCTTAATGAATCCCTTTCATTATAGACCTCAACCTTCTCTTGCAAAACCTTGTCAAGTTTAGAAGACAATTTTTCATTTTCTTTAGTTAAAGCAAATGTCTTCTTTTTCAAAATTTTTATACTTTTCAATTAATTTTTTCACAAACAAAAGATAGTTCTTCATTTAAAACATGGGCATCAATATTTTCATCACATGAAGAACTAGAATTAAAACTATCTAGTTGAGTTTCTGATTGTACCTCAAGGGAGCATTTCCCTTGGATCATGAAGCATTGTGAATCGGATTCTCCACTAGTCTCCTCCTCTTGTTGAATTGGCACTTGAAGCTTGGAGGTGGTGGTAGTGGTTGTCAACATATTCCACACTGCAAATGCGGAATCAAAGTTAGAAGCAAGCATAAGATATTCTTTAGGTAGCGTGCTTCTAATGGCCTCAAGGGCTTGAGCATTGGCCCCTATATGCTTGCTATCACTAAGGAAGGATTCCTTGGTAATGGCAAGGTGAACCTTATATCCTAGGGTTTGTAAATAGATGGACATCCTAATCTTCCAAACAATAATGTTGGAAGGGTCAAACATAGGTGGGGTCATGAAGTCCATGGGTCCAAACTATATGTGTGCAAACAAGCAAATGCAAATGATAGACTAGCAAACAAGGATCTCACTCCTAGGATGTTAAAGCCTAAAGTATCAGAAGCGTAGGCTCTGATACCAATTGAAAAACACCTAGAGGGGGGGTAATAGGTGTAAATGCTAATCTAGAAACTAAATACGGAAGCTAAGACAATTTTTCAATCACACTTAATACAACCAACAAGTGTAGCCGAATTCCTCGTGAAGGGCTCTGGACTAACTCCTCTTGATTCCCCTAGATATGAGTTGAGGTGCTATATGAAGCTCTGTGGTTAAGTATAAGTGAGGCACACACAAACAACCAAGCATATAAGATGAATAGGCAATATGAATATATGCAAGGCAACACAAGCAATATGAATGATATGAATGAAGAATGATGCTTTGCACAAATAGAGAGAGAGTTAGAGAGACAATGGATCAAACACAAATACAAAGATATATTTCGAG
>JAVJIF010015395.1:0-99594 GCA_038442645.1 Agave tequilana
TGATACATAAGCTACCTATTATGTGTGTCCCATAGGGATTGATTTTCTAGTTTTGAGAAACTAGATGGTTATTTCGTTGTCATGGGTGTGATGATCATCCATGTCGCAGGACAAGATAGGTATTGTCTTGGTCAAGAAGTTTGATGGATGGTGCGAGAATTGAAGGATGTGAGGCATGTACCTCAACTGAAAAGGAATTTTGTCTCTGTTGGTGCCTTGAAAGCATTGGTCTTGAAGTATCTATTAGAGATAGAGTTCTCAAGTGATTAAAGGCTCGATGGTTGTTTTGAACGGCGTCCGATGCAATAATCTTTACTATTTGAAGGATAATACGATTACAGGGCGGTGATACACTTCTATTTCTTCAGGTGATATTTGTAAACAGGTTTCGCATATGAGGCTCAGACATACAGAAGAAAAGTCTTTGCAAGCTCTAGCAAAGAAGGGTCATTGGAAGGTACATCTACCTGCAACAAAGAATTGGGCAGACACGGAGCTCTGGACAAGAAAAACGAAGGTGAATTTGACACTATTACTCACCGTTGGGAAGGTCTTCTTGATTTTGTTCATGTTAGTATTTGGGGACTTATCAAGACTGCATCGCTTGAAGATCATCAGTACTTTATCTCTTTATTGATAATTTATCTGGGCATTATAGGATATATCCCATGAGATAAAGATTTGAAGCCCTAGGATGCTGGTGAAGTGGAAGAATATGATGAAGAAATAGACTGATAGAAGATTAAGGAGCTCCAAATTGATAATATTGAAAAATACAAAAATCAATTCCTACAATTTGATCAGAACACTGGCATTGGTACTCACTTCACAAATGGAATATATGGGTTGACTAAGGAAATCAATCCCTCCTTGCTGGAGAAGTTCGGTGTTTGTTGTCTAATACACGATTAGACAAATCATTTTGGGTTGAGAAAATTGTATATGCTAGCCATCTTATAAATGGATTGTCATCGACTGCGATAGGAGATATGACTCTGTTGGATATTTGGTCAGGTGGAGCTGTCAGGATTATGATTTGCTGCGGGTATTTGAAAGTCTGACATACTTTAATGCTAAAATGGAAAGATAATCCACGAGCAAAGAAGTTTGTGCTTTTTGGTGTCAAGAGAAATAGGAAATGCTACAAGTTATGAGACCCCGAAAATAAGAAGATAGTGTTGAGCAAGCATATCATGTTTGATGAGACTTTATTGTTGAAGTCTACCATCTCAGAAGGTGGAGAGATTGAAGACCAATTATGTATCGCAGTGGGTGAGGTTGATACTACTCCATCACCTCCAGTTGGTTCAGTAGAAGTAAAGATTGAAAGTGCTCTGATGCCAATTGAAAGCACACCTAGAGGGGGGGTGATATGTGTACTTGCTAATCTAGAAACTAAATGCGCTAAATGCGGAAGCTAATGCAAATTTTGCAACACACTTAATACAACACACAAGTGTAGCCGAATTCCCCGTGAAGGGCTCTGGACTAACTCCTCTTGATTCCCCTAGATATGGGTTGAGGTGCTATGTGAAGCTCTTGTGGTTAAGTATAAGTGAGGCACACACAAACAACCAAGCATATAAGATGAATAGGCAATATGAATATATGTAAGGCACAACACAAGCAAATATGATATGATGCTAGGAATGATGCTTTGCACAATATAAAGAGAGAGAGGGTAGAGAGACAATAGATCAAACGCTAACAACAAGATATGTTTCGAGGTTCGAGCCCCTAGCTCTACATCCCCGCCTTCACCACCGTGAAGGATTTCCAATCCACTATCTCCCACCGAGGGAACCTCTACCGAAGAGGATTTGTTACAACACAAGGAGTACCAAACTCCTCTCTCAATACAAACACCACCTCACACAAGAGGGGTAGGCCCTTAACCAAACAACACCGATCCACCTCACACTTGAGGGATACAAACCAACAACCAACTCCACCTCACCAAGAGGGAGTAAACACCAATCTCCACCTCTACCAAAGAGGGAGCAAACCAAACCTCAACCTCTACCAAAGAGGGAGCACCCAACAATGAAAGGGTTTACAACTTGGTAGTATCTTTCAACCACAAACAATCTCTCTTTCTTTTCTCTTTTCCACAAAACAAGATCCTAATAGAATAGGATAGAAGATAGCTCAAGTGTGGAAAAACTAGAGTTTGGAAAATAAAAACTCAAAGAAAAATACTTGGGAAAACTCTTGTAAAAGATAGAAATGAAGAACCAAAACAAATCTCCCAATTTTCTATTTTCTTTGATTTTTCCAAAAACTCTAAAACAAATAAGATTGATTTTTGAAGCTCTAAAACCTTTTGAAAACTTGTTTTAAACAACAGAGAATATAGAAATTTTTTGCTCTTGAAAATCTTAGTTAAAACCATGAAGAGATGGGGTATTTATAGCCCCAAAACAAAACTAGCCGTTAGGCTGATATGGCAGCCTGACAGGCTACCGGTCGGCTGGCCCGGCCGACCGCCAACGGTCAGAAATGTGACCGTTGGGGGCAACCCGGTCGACCGCCCGGTCGACCCAAAGATACAGAGAGCAGAGCTCTCTGGTCCGGTCGGCCGCCCGGCCGACCGTCCCTGTGGCTACCAAACGTGCACAAGCTTGTGCACGTCGGTCGACCGCAAGGGTCGACCGGCCCTTGGTACAGTCGACCCGTGCGGTCGGCCGTCCTAGCCTGTCAGCCACAGTTCTGGGCAGAAAAACATAGTTAAAATATTTCTAAAAATTCTTTTATCTCTTATAAAAATACCCAAAAATAGTTTTATCATTTTGCATTGATATATAAACATGTGATAAAAAGTTTGGCTCAAATATCAATCAATATGAACTATTTTTGTGTCTTATCATTTTTACCAAAACCAAAACATGTATTTTTATCAAACTTGAATTTTTCAATACATGAATAAGAAAGTCAAAATAAGTTTGTTTAAGATGTTTAAGCATGCATGTATAACTAGAATACATCTATTATACATATAAACCATTTAAACTTATTTTGATCAATCTATTCATGAAAACCAATTCAAAACATAAAACTTGTGTGTTGTGCACTTGAGCATATCAACTATTCATATCTTTACAAATGGATCTAAAACACACTAAACTAAACTAGGATACCTAAGTCTTCTTGACGATCTCCATCTTCAAGTAGACTTGCTCCAAACGCGTGATCCACCGAGTGCAAAGGAAGATCTTGAAGCTCGGGCACGGGAATCACCATGAAAAGCTTCTAAAACTCCTTGTTGAAGCTAATCACCAACTAATATCTTGGTAAATGATTTGAAACTTAAAATCACAAGATTATTAGTAAACATAACTACATGAGTTAATCATCATCAAAACTAGAGTGAAGGCCTCTGGGCCAACAATCTCCCCTTTTTTATGATGACAAAACTCATGGAGTTATATATGCATGGATTAAAGTTAAACTTCAAAGAGGCTCCCCCTTAACTCATGCATAAACAAATAAACAATAGATATGCAATGAAAGCTCTTAAACATGAATGCATACATAGATATGCATAAACAATAAAAAAGTTCTAGATACCAATGAAATGTTTAAAAACAAAACATGCTCTAGATGCCAATTAAAATTAAACTAATTAAACTTAATATATGCAAAACACAAATATGCATATATAAGACACTCAAAATCTTTCTCCCCCTTTTTGTCAATCATCAACAAAGGGGTAAAAACCAAAACAAAACACAATCTTCTCACCTTTTTAATACAAAGAAACAATCAATGTGGGGTAAAAGGCAAAACCAAACCAATAAATTTTTCTCCCCCTTTTTGTCTAAAACAAAAACAAAACCAATTAAGGGTGACAATCAATTAAGGTACCAATTGAAAATATGTCAAAGTAGCATCTTGATACCAATTGAAAGTAAACATACCAAAACAAAATTTTTGAGATACAATTTAAAACATAAACATTTTGATATCTAAAGAGATTAATTTTCTTTTTAAGCCATATAAACAATTTAGATTGTGATATCATATGCTTAAAATAAACATCAAATTTTCAATCATAAATGTGGGAGTGGAAATCAAATACCAATTGAAATATGAAAGTCAATTTTCTCCCCCTTTATGAAATACAAACTAAAACAATGCGTAGGCTTGATACCAATTTAAAAGTAATTAATTGAAACAAAATTGAAGCTCAAGCGTAGCATAAACACAAACATATATATGTATGGAAAATAGATACCAATTGAAATTGATATTCTTGAAATTGAAAGCATACATACATACAAACATATATGAGTATACAAGAAAGGTCAAAATTGATACCAATTGAAAGAGTCCAATGATACCAATTGAAACAATAATAATGATCAAGTGTATACATCATATTATCTACCACCCAAT
The DNA here is from genome assembly GCA_038442645.1 of Agave tequilana. Taxonomy (NCBI): domain Eukaryota; kingdom Viridiplantae; phylum Streptophyta; class Magnoliopsida; order Asparagales; family Asparagaceae; genus Agave; species Agave tequilana. The sequence continues at coordinate 4,396 of JAVJIF010015395.1, forward strand.
CATGGTTCAAGTTTTAAATGATTTTCATTTTAAAGCATACATGAACATGATCTCCCATCCAACCTCCCATTGATGGTAGGGGTTTTCAAAAATAGGTTTGAAAATTGAAGTATGTTTGAAAACTCTACCAAAATGAAGAATACCGTAACTAGTTATATGAAAAATTTGTAAACTAGTACGAAATCCTTCAAGCAATGAATAAAACAAATTAATTTTCATAAACATGAAATTCACAAAATAGTCAACACTCATAATCAATTAGTATAAATATGACTCATGAAAACAAAACATGAGTAAACAATAAATGTGAGTATAAAAATACAAAGTGAAGATCATAATCATGAAAGATGGACAATAAGCTCAATTAATTCCTTGAAACAAGAAACATGAAAATCATCAAAACTATTTAATCTTCAAGGTATATGTATGTCCTATACAAATTAAAGTGTACATACATATCCAAACACAACGAGTCCACAAAGATATATGCATGAAGGCACGTGGCTCAAAAGGATGTATATGTATAACAATAATTTGGATAAAATGGACATATACATGAAGTTAAACATATAAACATAAAACAATTCCAAAAATGGGAATACAAGTTTAAAATGCATGGATCATCAAAACTAAACTATACTAGCACATCTAATGAGAACAAATAAGCATTCAAGCTCAACATATATAGATTTATTTGTGGCCCACTATATGCACAAATATAATCCTAGTCTTAATGAAAACTAACATTTAAACATATATTCAAAGTATGAAGCATAAAACAAGACAAAAATCATCATGATAAACAAAAACATGATTATTATTCAAATCCACATGTTATTAGAGTTTGATTAACATGATAGCTAAACAATGGTGAGAACACAAAAATATGATCCATATTAAACATGGGTGTCTCAAATACTATACATGTACATCATGAGCCTAATAAATATGGCATTATCATAATAATCTACAAATAATAAAACATGCTATAAATAATGAAAATGAAAGCATGTAAACATAAATAAGGAGTTAGGAATCATTACCAAAAACCTAGAAGGCAACTTTCCTTGTCTCCAAAACATTGTGGTCTTCTCCACCAAACATCCCTTGAAAGTGATGCATCCAAAAAGTTTCCTTTAAGCACGGAACGCATCCACTCCAAGGTACGGCTACTCTCACGTCATGTGAGAGCCCACACCTACATCAAATAAAGGAGGGGTGGTCTTTGGTACCCATATCTTATTGGGTCCATGGGGGTTAGTACCTTCTCTAACCCAAACAAATTTAGTTGCTAAATTTGAAGTATGTAATCTATCAAAGCAAAATTTAGCAAGGTGGCCCTTACATCCACAATGTGTACAAGTGTACACATGAGCATACAAAGTGTGATGGTGTCCGTGAGAAGCATGTGTATGCCGTGGAGGGTGTGCATGAAAAGATGGAACTGTTTCTTTCGAACCAAGATTTCCAAACGTGAATGGTTCATGGCACATTGGCTCATAGTGGAGCCCAAACAATCAATACTCTTCTTCAAAACATTTATATCATTTTTAACACTTGAAGATAAAGTGGAGCAAGCAAGGGGTGATCTAGGTGAAACTACCCTAGCATGGCAAACATGAGAAACAATATCATTTTTCAAAGATTTATTTTTATTTAAACAAATTTCTAATTCTTTTGAAATAAAATCAATTTCTCTTTTTAAAGAATTATTTTCTTTTAAAACAGAATCAACTTTTGAAGATAAAAACTCATTTTTCTTCAACACATTATCACAATCATTTTTATTTTTCAAAAACTCATTTTCTTTTAGGACAAGATCAAGTTGAGATTTTAATGAATCCCTCTCATTAGAAATCTCCTCTTTCTCTTACAAAACAATATCAAGTCTAGCAATCAAATTTTTATTTTCATTATTAATGCCTAGACTTTTCTTTTTCAACAAATTATATTTTTGAATTAATTTTTCACACACAATAGATAGTTCTTCATTTAAAGCATGGGCATCAACATAATCATTTGAAGAACTAGCACAATCATCACTATCTAGTTGAGATTCCGAAAGTACCTCAAGGGAGTCATTCCCTTGGACCATCAAGCATTGTGACTCGGATTCTTCACTAGACTCCTCCGGTTGGATTGGCAATTGAAACTTGGAGGTGGTGGTTGTTGTCAACAAATTCCACACTGCAAATGCGGAATCAAAGTTAGAAACACTCATAAGATATTCTTTTGAAAGCGTGCTTCTAATGGCCTCAAGGGCTTGTGCATTGGCCCCTATATGCTTGCTATCACTAAGGTAGGATTCCTTGGTAATGGCAAGGTGAACCTTGTAACCTAGGGCTTGAAGGTACATGGACATCCTATACTTCAAACAACAATGTTGGAAGGGTCAAAACTAGGTAGGGTCATGAAGTCCATGGTAAACTATATGAGTGTGCAAACAAGCAAATGCAAACAATAGATTAGCAAACAAATGGATCTCACTCCTAGGATGTTAAGCCTAAGTATCAGGAGCGTAGGCTCTGATACCAATTGAAAGTGCTCTGATGCCAATTGAAAGCACACCTAGAGGGGGGTGAATAGGTGTACTTGCTAATCTAGAAACTAAATGCGCTAAATGCGGAAGCTAATGCAAATTTTGCAACACACTTAATACACACACAAGTGTAGCCGAATTCCCCGTGAAGGGCTCTGGACTAACTCCTCTTGATTCCCCTAAATATGGGTTGAGGTGCTATGTGAAGCTCTTATGGTTAAGTATAAGTGAGGCACACACAAACAACCAAGCATATAAGATGAATAGGCAATAAGAATATATGCAAGGCACAACACAAGCAAATATGATATGATGCTAAGAATGATGCTTTGCACAATATAAGAGAGAGGGTAGAGAGACAATGGATCAAACGCTAACAACAAGATATGTTTCGAGGTTCGAGCCCCTAGCTCTACATCCCCGCCTTCACCACCGTGAAGGATTTCCAATCCACTATCTCCCACCGAGGGAACCTCTACCGAAGAGGATTTGTTACAACACAAGGAGTACCAAACTCCTCTCTCAATACAAACACCACCTCACACAAGAGGGGTAGGCCCTTAGCCAAACAACAATCGATCCACCTCACACTTGAGGGATACAAACCAACAACCAACTCCACCTCACTAAGAGGGAGTAAACACCAATCTCCACCTCTCCCAAAGAGGGAGCAAACCAAACCTCAACATCTACCAAAGAGGGAGCACCCAACAATGAAAAGGGTTTACAACTTGGTGGTATCTTTCAACTACAAACAATCTCTCTTTCTTTTCTCTTTTCCACAAAACAAGATCCTAATAGAATAGGATAGAAGATAGCTCAAGTGTGAAAAAATTAGAGTTTGGAAAACAAAAACTCAAAGAAAATACTTGGGAAAACTCTTGTAAAAGATAGAAATGAAGAACCAAAACAAATCTCCCAATTTTCTATTTTCTTTGATTTTTTCAAAAACTCTAAAAAACAAATAAGATTGATCTTTTGAAGCTCTAAAACCTTTTGAAAACTTGTTTTAAACACCAGAGAATATAGAAATTTTTGCTCCTGAAAATCTTAGTTAAAACCATGAAGAGATGGGGTATTTACGCCCCAAAACAAAACTAGCCGTTAGGCTGATCTGGCAGCCTGACAGGCTATCGGTCGGCCGGCCCGGCCGACCGCCAACGGTCAGAAATGTGACCGTTGGGGCAATCCGTCGACCGCCCGGTCGACCCAAAGATACAGAGAGCAAAGCTCTCTGGTCCGGTCGGCCGCCCGGCCGACCGTCCCTGTGGCTGCCAAACGTGCACAAGCTTGTGCACGTCGGTCGACCGCAAGGGTCGACCGGCCCTTGGTACGGTCGACCCGTGCGGTCGGCCGTCCTGGCCTGTCAGCCACAGTTCTGAGCAGAAAAACATAAGTTAAAATATTTCTAAAAATTCTTTTATCTCTTATAAAAATACCCAAAAATAGTTTTATCATTTTGCATTGATATATAAACATGTGATAAAAAGTTTGGCTCAAATATCAATCAATATGAACTATTTTTGTGTCTTATCATTTTTACCAAAAACCAAAACATGTATTTTTATCAAATTTGGATTTTTCAATACATGAATAAGAAAGTCAAAATAAGTTTGTTTAAGATGTTTAAGCATGCATGTATAACTAGAATACATCTATTATACATATAAACTATTTAAACTTGTTTTGATCAATCTATTCATGAAAACCAAATTCAAAACATAAAACTTGTGTGTTTGTGCACTTGAGCATATCACTATTCATATCTTTACAAATGGATCTAAAACACACTAAACTAAACTAGGATACCTAAGTTTTCTTGACGATCTCCATCTTCAAGTAGACTTGCTCCCAAACGCGTGATCCACCGAGTGCAAAGGAAAGATCTTGAAGCTCGGGCACGAGAATCACCATGAAAAGCTTCTAAAACTCCTTGTTGAAGCTAATCACCAACTAATATCTTGGTAAATGATCTGAAACTTAAAATCACAAGATTATTAGTAAAATAACTACATGAGTTAATCATCATCAAAACTAGAGTGGAAGGCCTCTGGGCCAACAAAGATTTCACCAGATGTGACACCAGGTAGAGATCATATAGCCAGATGCTAAACAGGTTGAAGACATTGATAAGGATATCGAATTGTTTGTAGCTATTACACCAAGATAAATCTATGAAAGTGGGTGAAGAAGCATGAATCTCAAGTTTGTAAATATGACAAGCTCAAATTGAAGGCTATTATTCTCCATACGATATTAGTAAGGAGTTTCATATAACTCAGCCAGTTCAATTTGCTGTTAAAGATTTAGTTACACTTGCTTGAGCTTGATAGAGCTCGTTTGGATGAACTACGTGTGGTTGATCCCGTTGGGCATGAGTACATAGGTAACCACAATGGTGCAGCCAATTAGAGTCTGTTGGTCCAAAGGCCCATCACTTTAGTTTTGATGATGATTAACTCATGTAGTTATTGTACTAATGATCTTGTGTTTATATAGTTTCAGATTCACTATCAAGATCTTAGCCGGTATTTAGTTTTAACAAAAGATTTAAAATCAAGTTTTGAAACTAGCACGTGTTGATTCAAGAGCTCGCGCATCAAGATCGCAACAAGTACTTAAGAGGAGTCTAACTCATTGGATCAAGGTTTGGACCAAGTCATGATGGAGAAGAAGATTTTCAAGAAGACTTCTGTCATGTTTGTAAGTGTTAAGATTTATTTTTAAATAAAATGTAAAGGATAGATTAGCTATGGATTGATCGAGCTCATACACATACACAAAAGATTTACATGTATTTGTTGGCCCAAATGGCCTTCCACTCTAGTTTTGATGATGATCAACACTCATGTAGTTATGTTTACTAATATCTTGTGTTTCTAAGTTTCAGATCATTAACAGGATATTAGGTTGGTGATTAGCTTCAACAAGATGATTAGAAGCTATTCATGATGATTCCGGTGCCAAAGCTTAAAGATCATACCTTTGCACTTGGAGGATCACGCGTTTGGGATCGAGTCTACTTGAAGATGGAAGATCGACAAGAAGACTTAGGTATCCTAGTTTAGATAGAGTTTTAGATCCATATTTGTAAAGCTTAGTTTAGTTGATATGCTCAAGTGAACACAAAACACACACGTTTCATGATTTGGTTTTTGGTTTTCATGAATAATAGATCAAAACAAGTTTACCTTATACCTATATATATTAGATATGTTCTAGATATACATACATGCTTTAAACTTGCTAGACAAACTTATTTTGACTATCCTATTCATGTTTTGGAAAATTCTAGTTTGATAAAATACAAGTTTTGTTTTTGATAAAATTGGCAAGACACAAAAATGAATTGATATGATTGATATATGTCTTTAAATTTTTATCACAAGTTTGGTTATCAAAGTAAAATGATAAAACAAGTTTTAGAAAAATATATTTTTAGAAAAACAGTTTTTATTGTGATTAAAACTATTTTTTAGATTTACTGTGAATTTATGGGATTTTTATTGAGTGAAAAGACCTATTTTCAAATCCCGTATCTGTGCAGAACTGAGGACTGGCTGACAGGCCAAGTCGGTCGACCGGACCGGTCGACCGCACCATAGGCCGGTCGACCGGGACGGTCGACCGACATGCACAAGTCTGTGCACGTTTTGGAGTCTCTGGGACGGTCGACCGGGCCGGTCGACCGAGATGAGAGTTCTGCTCTCAGGATGTTTCGGTCGACCGGGCCGGTCGACCGCTATTGCCCAACGGTCACATTTTTGACCGTTGGCGGTCGACCGGACCGGTCGACTGGCAGTCTGTCAGACTGCCAACTCAGCCTAACGGCTAGTTTTGTATAGGGGCTATATAAACCCCATCTCTTTGGGGATTTTGGCCAAGTTTTCTAAGAGAAAAATTTTCAGTTTTCTGAAGTGTTTAAAAGAGTTTTAAAAAGAGTTTTTGGGCTTTAAAACTTCTCATCTTTATTTGTTTTGGGTTTTTGGAAAATCAAAGAAAACTAGGTTTTGGGATTTTGATTTGGTATTTCATTTTCTATCATATACAAGAGATTTCCCAAGTAGTTTTTCTTTGTTGCTTGTTTCCAAAAACACTTTGATTCCACACTTGAGCTATATCTTCTATCCTAAACTATTAGGATCTTGTTTTTGTGAAAAAAAAAAGGAAAGAGGTTTGTGGTTGAAATATACCACTTGTTGTAAACCCTTGATTTCTTGAGTTGCTCCCTCTTTGGTAGAGGTGGAGATTGTTGTATTGGGTTGTTGGTTTGGATCCCTCTTCGGTAGAGGTGATTGAGTTTGGTTGTAAACCTCTTCGGTAGAGGTGGTTGTTGTTGTTGTTGTTGTTGTTGTTGGTTGTTGGGCCTCGGTGGAGGTTGTTGTTTGAGAGAGGAGTTCGGTACTCCTAGAGTTGTAAGAAATCCTCTTCGGTAGAGGTTCCCTCAGTGGGAATTGAGATAGTGGAAATCCTACACGGTGGTGTAGGCGGGGATGTAGAGCAAGGTGCTCGAACCTCGAAACAAATCTTGGTGTTTGCGTTTTGATCCATTGTCTCTCTAACTCTCTCTCTTATAATTGTGCAAAGCATCATACTCATCATCATATCATACTTGCTTGTGTTGAGCATTGATTCATTCATATCTTATACATTGCTTGTGTTGCCTTGCATCTTTTATTTTGCAATTCATTCTTATATGCTTGGCTTGATTGTGTGTATTTCATATTGCTTGGATTGCTTGTGTGTGTGTGCCTAACTTATACTCATCCAACAAGAGCTTCACATAGCACCTCAACCCATTTCAAGGGGAATCAAGGGGAGTTAGTCCAGAGCCTCGCAAGGGGAATTCGACTACACTTGTTGTATTGTATTAGTTTGTGCATAATTTGCATTAGCTTCCGCATTTAGCGCACTTAGTTTGCATTAAGTTTCTTAGATTAGCACTTACACCTATTCACCCCCCTCTAGGTGTTTTTCAGTATTTTCTTAAAATAGTTTTTGATTTTGAAAATACAATTTTGTTTTTGAGCTTCAAAGTATATATCTTTATGTTTCATGATTAGAGTTCATCAAAACAAGTTTATATATGTTTTGAATTTTATCCATACACATTGTTGGTTCAAATATTTAGAAAAACTTAATTTGATGTTTCTATATCATGTGTTTGAGTTTTGTATTTTTTTGGACACATATATTGTATAAATATTATTATATTCCTATATATATTTTGTAATGAATATTGCAAATAACTTGTCATAATGTCCTAATTCATGCAGGGTATGATTGGGATAAGATAATCATAAAATTTATCCAATTAAATTCAAAGTTCAAAAGGAAGGGGATCGATTCAAATCCAAAGGTTATAGAAGTTATCATATCTGAAAACTGGATATATTAGATAAGATAATATCATTTAGTTTCAAGAGAAAAAAGGATTGTTAAAAATTCTATCGGTTTTACTAAAGATAAATGGATATCTTATCAATTCTAGAAGACAAACTGAAAATCCAAGAGGATAAATGGATAAAGAGAAGATCAACAGATGAGATGAAATAATTTAGATTCGACTTTAGACTGAATACAGTTTAGCATTTTAATCATAACTTTCACTATCGAATCTTAAATCTGATGATTCAAGCTGCTCTAAAAAGAAGACTTAAAGGGCTACAATTCTTCTTTTGATCCCTTTTTTCAATTCTATAATTTGATAAGTGATATTCAGCAATAACACGCTAACAAGCTGCAGATCAGAATTAAATTTCTGGATAGATCAAATCAAGTTTGAAGATAAGGGGAAAATTCAAATTCAGAAATATTCAGCTCTTCGTATCTTCATACGCTTTCTATCTCTCTGGTTTTCTCTTATAAATACCCTCACACCTCGAAGGCAGAAAAGACACCATCTCAGAAAGAGCTTTAGTTTAGGCTTTTTTTCTCCTTCTTCAATGTAATTTTTATTTTTATTTTTTCTTTTAGGTTAGAGAGAGTTACATAAGAAAGAGAGGAAGAATTATTGTAGAGTGACACTATTTTATTTCTTTTTCAAGAGACTTTTATTGAAAGTGACATCAATGAAGCTTTCCCATTTTTCTTCATCCGTACTCAATTTAGCCAAGCACCAAGTTCAAGTTGCTCTTTCATTTACTTTGCTTTACTTCAGCTGAGGTTAGTCTTTGTTATGATTCAATAGTAGAGGTAAGTACTTTTTGTTTTCTTTTACAGTTCATTAGTTTAGAGCTATAATTCTATTTTTTTAGTCTTTCTTTGTTTTTTATAAATAAAACAACAGCACCACAATCTCTTCTTCTACCATCTCCTTCTTAACTTAACATAATAGTTTTATTTTCTTTTTATAAAATTGAGAAGATAAATATTAACTAGTTTCAATAAATTAAAAGAAAGAAACTTACACAACACTTCCATGGTTGTCCCTCCCTGTGGATCACGACCCGATAGTCCTAGACTACACGGTAGAATTGAGGTCCTAGCACTGTTCTAAATTTCTATATTTTTTTGTGCAGGTTTGGCTCGATCATATTTATCAAAATTTATTTTAGAGCTCATTGTCAAAAATATAGATATTTCATCTTATATATATATTGGATCATATCCATACATACTAAGCTTCAAAAGTATTTAAAATATCTTGTTTTTTATATTTGAAGAAGTTTTGGAAAATCGTTTTGAAAAATAAGGATTTTTATTTAAGGCAAAATTTCTATATCACAAAAATGGTTCAAAAAGTTTGTAATATATGTTGATTTGTTATCACGCATATTTGTATTTCAAAGTATTTCAAAGAACTTATTTTTGTATATTTTATGGGATTTTATTGAAGTTAAAAAGACTAAGTTTTTAATCTCAAAATTTGCTGACCTGGCCTTCTGCCAGTCGATCGACTGGTCGACCAAGATAGAAGTCGGTCGACCGGGCGGTCGACCGATGTGTACATAACCTGCACAGCCCTTTGGCTTGAGGGTCGGTCGACCGTCCAGAGAGCTTTGCTCTCTGGATCTGGCCCCGGTCGACCGGGCGGTCGACTGGCAGGCCCTAACGGTCAAAAATATGACCGTTGGCTGGTCGACCGGCCGATCGACCGACAGGTCATTTTGACATGCAATTTGACCCCAACGGCTGGTTTTTGGGAGTATATATAAGGGGGCTGTTTTGGCTGTTTTCAACAATTTTTTAAGAGAGTTTTAAAACCAGTTTTTCCTACTTCTCATAGGGTTTTTCTCCACTTGTTTTAGTGCTAATATTTTCATATCACAAGGAGAGTTTTCTAAGAGTGTTTTCAAAAGAGGTTTCTTTAGTTTTTCGCGACAATTCTATCTTATTTTTCTCACATAAACTGAGCTTTCTATTGCTATATCAATCCTCTAGGGATCTTTATTGTGAGAGTTGCTCTGTGATCAAGAGAAGTGATCACATATTTCATTCTTGTATTGTTAGGAGTTGTAGAGGTTATGGCCTCGGTGAAGAAGTATTTGTGGTGATCAAGTGAAGTGATCATCAAGTGTTCCGACGTGTGGTTGGAGGAGTTGTAAGAGGTGCGGCCTCGGCAAGGTAGTGTGCTTGCGTGTGTGTTCTTGCGGGAACAAGAGAGGGACTAGTGAGTCCAAGAGTTCTAGTGTGAATTCGTTGTAGGTGTTGCAGCACCAGTGATCTTACGGGATCAATTTCTAGTGGAATCCTTTATAGTGTTGAAGTCGGGGAAGTAGAGAAAGGGTGCTCGAACCTCAAAACAATTCTCTCATTTTTGCGATTGCTCATTTCTCTCTCTCACTTGTACTTATATATCTTGCATGCATATTTTGTTTATCTATTTATATGCTTGATATATCTTGTTCTCCATTGATATATGTTTGGGATTATTTGCTCACACTTGTATTCAACCAAGAGAGCCACACCTCAACTCTTAATTAGAGGAATCTTGAGGAGATAATCCAGAGCCCTTTATCGAAAATTCAGGCATACTCTTGTGTTATACTTTGTGTGTTAGCTTAATAGCTTTAGTTTGCATAAATAATTTTTAATTCCGCATCATTTGTATTAGATTAGCTAGTACACCTATTTACCCCCCCCCCTCTAGGTGTATTTTCAGAGTCAACATGGTGCTATGTTGTATTCAGCTCAGATTTGAGAAATCTTCACTGAGGTAGAGAATTGTGAAGAGAGAGGGTGAAATTTTGTTAATAGAGTTTTTAACTCTATTGGAATTTAGCCAAAGATCGATGCAATCAATGGTGTCAAATATGAAAGCGTATCAATTGTATTAATGGTGGATTGCACAGGAGAAACCCAGTCTAGTCGACTAATATTGGCCTAGTCGACTAATGATTGGATACAGAGAGTTGAAGCTTCTGTTTTACTACAAATTAGTCGACTAAGATACTTCATAGTCGACTAATAACATTGATTAGTCGACTTACAGTCGACTAAGGTGACTGCAGCGGCTGTTTCTGAATCTGATTCTGAATTCGTTTCTGATCCGATTTCAATGTTTTGATTTTCTTTTCTTCGTGGCTTCTTTGGCTATATAAAGAGGGTATTGTCTCCAATATTTGTATGTAATTGATTGATTCAATAAGAACTCTCTTTCCTTCTGCCCCGAGGACATAGAAAAATTATCGAACCTCGTTAAATCTTGTGTTCTCTCTTCTTTCTTTTGTTTACTTGTTCGTGTGATTGGTGACCATTCTCTGGTGTTATTGTTCTCTGTTGCTTGGATTCCGACAGCATGTTCCTAATTCATATTGGACTTTGATTTGCAAAGTGTAGATTCAAACTAGAGGTAGCAATTCTTTCATCATCACATGAAGAATACAGATGATTGAGATTCAGGTACAATTCTTAAAAGGACTAGGAGGTGAAAAGATTATACATGTACCCCAAAAAATAATATGAATTCAATCCAAAAATAATCCCTCAAGGCAAATTCTATTATACTCTTGAGAGAGACTTCCAAGAGAAAAGGATACTTCCGTGATCCCCTTCTTTAAGATAATAAAACTCCTTCCCTCTCTCCGTGGACATTGGTAATTATCAAGCCATATAAATAATCTTTTTTGCGGTTGTTTGTTATTTTCTTATTCACAACAAGGAAAATCTTTAACAAGTGGTATCAGAGCCAATCATTGTCAGATCCGAGTTTTTTTTTTTTTGAATATACAAAGAGATCGATGATTTACTCAATAAAAGTTTAGGGTTTTCAAGATACGGTGAATAAGATGTTGACGACAAGGTTCAAGGTGGAGAAGTTCAATGGTAAAAGAAATTTTTTCTTGTGGTTAAAACGGCAATGGTGCTTTAGCAAAAGAGGGATTTCTCTATCTATTACATGTTAAATAAATCAAACCTCACGACATGACCAATGCAAATTGCGAAGGTATGGATATCATACAATATTATGGACGAGACTTTAACGTCGGATCATGTTAAAGCTAGAATCCCTCGATATGATGGAGAGCGATCTAACACGATTTATTATAAGAACCAAGTTTACAACATTCGCATGAAGAAAGGTTTGCCCATCCTTGAATGCGTGAATACCTTCAAAAAAATTATTAGTGATTTATTGTGTCTAGAAGTAAAATTGGGAGAAGAGGATAAGGCGCTGTTACTTCTTGCTTCTCTCCCACCGTCATATAACCATATAGTAGTTTCCATGTTGTATGAAGGATAAAAAATTGAGATGGGGAGGTCAAAGCTATTGTTTTAAGTAATGAGATTATAAAGAGACTGAATCTAGAGGAGGATACATCATCAGCTGGGTGGAAAAGGGAGGTCAGAAGCTAAGGAGGAAAGAAATCAACATTTGAATTTGAATCTTTTGATCAAGATAACAACAATGATGGATGATACTTCTGCAAGAAGTCGAAACATGTAAAAAAGATTGCAGAAACTATAAAGCATGTTGGAGAAAAGGGGAAAGAAGGCCTAGCAACAAGAAGAAGAAAAAAAAATAAGTAGATCAAGCCAGTATAGCAGAGGAGAAGATTAATTGTATGATGTGTTGATACCCTCCACTAAGTATAGAGACTCTGATGTTTAGTTTCTTGATTCTAGTTGCTCTTATCCCATGTACCCATACACGATTTAGTTTGCACTTGTAAAGACAGTCCTGTGGTGCTTATGAAGTTGAAGATGTGCACTTGTAAAGACAATCCTATGCTCTTATCACATGTGCCAGTATTGCGACATGTAAAACTATTGAAATTGACAATATCAAGTTGAAGATGATGGAAATAATTGAAACAGTTTAATGAAAGAGAAGATTACGAAGGCAACGCCTAGAGGGTGCAAAACTTAACAAACGTACGGCACAACAATCAAACTTGTACAAGATGATCGATAACATTGTGACCTGTGGTGCTTCTATTGGTATGACAAAGAATCTGACAATTATTTTGAATCAGTTCCTACGGAGAAGTTCAATGAATCCTTGAACTTCATCTAGGTACTTAAGAATTGAGAGTGACATGTGCCCCAAGTAGAGGCTTTGATGGTGGAGAGAGGAGTGGGACAATAAAGAAATGTGCGACATAAATGTTTAACTTTGAGAAGAGCCTCGTTAAGTACAAGTCAAGATGGAGTTTATTAGTATGTAGCTTGTATTCAAAGAAATTAAGAAGAGGATTAAAGAATATGGATGTGCAAACAATTACTGGAGTTCAGCAACACCAGCCATAAAGAAGTTGATCCCCAAATTACAGTTGGACACAAGTTCATGTAATGTCAATACAAATTAGATATGAATTAGGATTAGCATGTTCCTAATTCATAATGAACTCTGACTTGTACTCAAACCAGAGGAGCCAATTCTTTCTTCATCACATGAAGAATATGTACAACTGAGATTCAAGTACAATTCCTAAAATGCTTAGGACGTGAAAAGGTTATATATACACACCCTTAGAGAGAGTATCGGATTCAATGCAAAAAGAAAGTCAATCTCTTAAGGCAAATTTTATTGTAGAGATTTTGCAAAGAAAAGAATATTTTACTCTACTCCCCCTTTTCAGTGGACAGTTTTTTAGCCTACTTTGTTTTCCTGTGTGCAGCATATTAATTTAATGTGCCTCACAAGTATCCACATTATGTCAGCCAGCCCTACTGTAGGGAGAGAAAAGATAAAAACTTAATGGAAGAGTTTTTTAACTCATTGAAAGAAAATGTGCAGAGATCGGAGTTCAAAGGAGCGAGAACACAGTTGATTTGTAGGCCAGAACAGTGGCCGACCGACCGCCCGGTCGACCGGCATGCACAACGTGCACAGGCGTAGCTTGGTCGACCGCCAGGTTGACCGTAGTAAGGAGAACGGTCGACAGTTGACCGATTGGCATGTCCAAGTTTCTGTTGGGTTCAGTCGGCCGACCGGTCGGCCGAAATGATGATCGGTCGACTGCCCGGTCGGCCAAATATGCTTCCCCTGAAGGGATTTAGACTTTATTTCTGAAAAGGAGTCAAATCCAACTGTGATTTTCTTAAACTCTGGGATTCTCTGGCTATAAATAAAGGGGCAGAGCCCCATGAATTGTATCCCTTGTAAAAACTTATAGTGATTGTTGAATAAATAAAATCTCTCTCTCCCTTACCCGAGGATGTAGGCAAATCGCCGAACTTTATTAAACATTGTGTTTGGCTTTCTCCCTTGTATATTGTTCTTGTCTTTTAGGTACTTCTTTGGTGCATCTTTCTCTGTTGATTGAGGGGTTGTTGCCAAGGCGCGCGCAACAAGTGGTATCAGTGCATCCCAGATTCGTCGTGGGATCATGTGTCGGTTCCAAGAGCATTGGTTGCAATTTGGTGGAGATAGTACGTCGATCTCGAAACAGCATTGGGACTGTTTGTGAGATCGTGTATCGATCATTAGATTGCTCAAGGAATCAATTTGGTGGAGTAACTTATTTCAGAAACTCTCCTAGGGTTTCACTTTGAGGTAAGGATCCTATCTTTATCTAGTTTTTGATCTAACTCAGTTTGCTTTCCGCATTATTTTTTGAGGAATCTATTGAGAAGATGGTTAGAGATAGTATATCAATGGTGAAGACCATAAATCCACATCCGTTGAAGATTGATGTGATGAGATTTGACAGCGAGAACAACTTTGGGATGTGGAGATATGAGGTGATGGATGCATTGACGGCATCAAACTTCGAAGACACTCTACGGTTGAAGAAAAAGCGCGAGACTACTTCTGAAGAGGATTGGGACAAGATGAATCAAATGGCGTGTGATTTGATTAGGTCTTGTTTGACACAAGACATCAAGTATCATGTATTATATGAAATATCTGCAAAGCAGCTATGGGAGATCCTGGAGAAGAAGTATCTGACAAAAAGCATAGAGTCATATTTGCAATTAAAGAGTAAGCTTTATGGCTTCCAATTGATGAAAGGAATCTCTGTTGATGAACACATGAATAACTACACCAAATTTCTTACAGATTTAGTTAATGTGGATGTGAAGATCGAAAAAGAGGTGTTGGCCCAAAGGCCTTCCACCCTAGTTTTGATGATGATTAACTCATGTAGTTATGTGTACTAATAATCTTGTGATTTTAGTTTCAGATCATTAATCAAGTTATTAGTTGGTGAAAGCTTCCACACATCTTTCACAAGTTGATTCAAGAGCCCGAGCGTCAAAGATCATATATAGCACTTGCTCGGTGGATCAAAGAGTTTTGGATCGAGTCGGCTTGGAGATTGCGCTCTACAAGAAAACTTCGGTACCATAGTTTAGTTTTGTGTTTAGATCCAAATTGTAAAGATTAGAATAGTATGATAATACTCAAGTTCACAATACACACGTTTCATGTTTTGAATATTGGTTTTTGGTTTTTCGGTTTTAGGTTTAACCGATCTTGGTTTTCATGAATAGATAGATCAAAACAAGTTTACATGATTTAATGTATATATGATTTGTTCTATATACATGCATATTTTAATTTCCTAGACAAACTTAGTTTTGACTTACTTATTCATGTGTTTTATGTTTTGGTATTTTTTTTGACAAAACATATTTTGGAATTATTGACAAAAACATGGATATATATTTGTTTCATGTATATTGGATTTCTATCCATATGCATCATGCCTAAATGTTGTTTAAATATCATGTTTTTTGTATTTGGAAGAGTTTTGGACAAAACGTATTTTCTATTCAAGATCCAAGTTTTAGAAAATACAGTTTTTGGTTTTTGGTAAAAATGATTAGACATAAAAATAGTTCATATCGATTGATATTTGAGCTAAACTTTTACCACATGTTTATATATCAATGCAAAATGATAAAACTATTTTTGGTGATTTTCAGAAAAGATAAAAGAATTTTTAAACATGTTTCTAACTTAGTTTTCTGTTCCAGGCTTCACCAGTCGACTAGTCTTCTGACCAAGTCGACTTGGCTGAAGTCGGTCGACCGGGTCGGTCGACCGACGTGCACGTTTGGTAGACTTTGGACGGTCGACCGTCCGGATCGACCGGGTCTGAGAGCAGAGCTCTCTGTTTGTTTGGGTCGACCGAGGCGGTCGACCGGTAGCTGGCAACGGTCAAATTTTGACCGTTGGGCGGTCGACCGGCCGTCGACCGGCAGGGTTATTTTGGCAAAAATGCTGCCAACGGCTAGTTTCCAGATTTGCCTATAAATACCCCATTTGAGAGAGTTTTTCTCTAAGATTTTTTGTGCAAATTTTTCCTTACTCTCTGGTATTTTCATAGGGGTGGCAGATGGGTCGCGACCCGTCAGACCCGACCCGACCCGACCCGAAGTTAGCGGGTCTGGGTTTGGGCTAATCGGGTTTGGGTCGTAATCGGGTCGACCCATCTGACCCGATTATTAAATGGGTCGGGTCGACCCGAACCCGCCAGACCCGCTTGACCCGCCAGACCCGATTATTCTCTCTCCTCCTCGACCTCCTCCCCTTGATCTCCTCCTATGCCGCCCCCGCCTCCTCCCCTTCGCCTAAATTAAATTGTCAAAAAATATGCGTAAGACCAATTTTGAACCCGTGGCCTCTAGTGTGTAGAGCTTAGTGTGATGAATAACTATACCACCTAACAATTTGGTAATAAAGTGTAAAGAAATTGTATTTAAAATTTAATAATCGGGTCAAATGGGTCGGGTCGGGTCGACCCGACTAAGAATGGGTCGGGTCTGGGTCTGAATTTTTGACCCATATAATAATCGGGTCGGGTCGACCCGACCCAGTTATTATATGGGTCGAGCAGTAATTGGGTCGGGTCGACCCGACCCGACCCAATTGCCACCCCTATATTTTCGCAGCAATCAAAAGAAGTTTTTGGATTCAAATTGAACAATCTATTTGGTGTTTTTGCTAGGGTTTGGAAATTCAAAGAAATGGGTTTTTGGGAAAAAAGTTTTGATTCATCTTCTATATCTTTGTTTCAGTTTTTTCCCAAGGATTTTCTTTGTGATTTTGATTTCCATCCCATTGGTTTTCTCCACACTTGAGCAACATCTACTTTCTTATTCTATAGGATCTTTGTGTGGGAGAAAGAGATTGTTTGTGGTTGTTGCTTGAACCACTAAGTAGAAAGAAGTTGTTTGTGGTTGTTGTTTAGACCACCAAGTTAAAAACCCAATCTTTGTTTGGCTTTGTGCCTTGGATTGTATCCCTCAAGTTGTGAGGTGATCCTTGTGTTTGCTTTGTGCTAATCCCTCGGGTTGTGAGGTGATTGTTTGTTGGATTGGAGCTTGCCTCAAGGAGGAGGTTGTGGTTGTAAAGAGAGGAGTTGGGTACTCCTTGTGAGAGTCCTAGGTGGACTAGCTAGTGGATTGAAAATCCTTCGTGTGTCGAAGGCGGGGATGTAGAGCTGGGTGCTCGAACCTCGTAACATATCTTATTTTTTGCGCTTGATCCATTGACTCTTTCTCTATCTCTCTCTTTACTTTGTGCCTTGTAACTATTCATATTGTGCATTCATAATTGCTTGGCTTGGTTGTGTGTGCATCACTTGTTGATTGCACTTGAGTGTATTGCATTAAGTTTTTAAATTCCGCATTGAGTTGACTAGATTAGTATAATCACCTATTCACCCCCCTCTAGGTGATCTTTCAATTGGTATCAGAGCTAGCGCTCCTGATATTTAGGTTTAACCACTTAGGAGTGAGATCTTGGTTTGCTAATCTTCATTTGCATTGTTCATTTGCACTCATTTAGTTTGCTCTCATGGATAGCCCTCCTATATTTGACCATATTATACTTGATGCTTGGAAGGCCAATATGAGTAGCCATTTGAAAAGACTAGGACATCTAGTTTATCAAGCCTCCACTATGGAATCATTCCCTAATAGTAGCAAGCATAAGAAGGCAAATGCATTAGCACTTAGAGCATCTCTTAGTGAACATCTTTTACCGATGTTTAATCATTATGATTCGGCTTTTGCAGTCTGGAGCTTATTGACATCTCCCGAGCTTCCAAGGATTATCAACAAGATGAGGAGATCTAAGAGAGAAAAGTCCGAAGAGCATTGCCTCATGGTCCAAGGGAATAACTCCCTTGAGGTACAATCGGATTCTCAATTAGATAATAGCTCTAGTTCCTATTGCCATGGTTGTTTTGAAGTTCAAACTTTAAATTTGAAACTTGCTCAAAAGCTTGAAAATTTTTTGGAAAAACACAATCTTTTGAAAGAGGACAACCTTGTTTTGAAAAATGAACTTAAGGATTTGTGTTCTAATTTTGAATCGGTTTTGCAAGAGAAGGAAGAGATTACTAGTGAACGTGACTCACTAAGATCTCAACTAGACCTTGCCCTTAATGAGATTGATGTTTTGAAAAACAAAGATGATTGTGATGATGTTGTGAAGCACAATGAAGCTTTATCTTCTAAATTGGATTTTGTTTTAAAAGATAACCTTATTTTGAAAAATAAAATTGATTCAATTACAAAAGAATTGGATTTGGTTTTGAAGAAAAATGAATCTTTGAAATTTGATATTGATTCTCATGTGTGCCATGCTAGTATAACTTCTTCTTCTTCTTGCACACCTATTGCATGCTCCACTTTATCTTCATCTATTGAAAAAGATATAAATGTTTTGAAGAAAAGTGTTGAATGTTTGGGCTCCACTTTGAGCCAATGCATATTGAATCACTCACGTTTGGAAACCTTGGTTCGCAAGAAATAAGGTCCATCTTTGCATGCACACCCTACACGGCATACACATGCTTTCCACGGACACAACCATAACATGTATGCTCATGTGTACACATGTGCACATTGTGGCCGAAAAGGTCACCTTGCTAGATTTTGTTATGATCGTGTTTATCATGAAAATTTAGCAACTAATTTTGTTTGGGTAAGAAAAGAAACTAACCCCTATGGATCCAAAGAAAATTGGTACCAAAGACCACCTCTATGCTTTTTGATGTAGGTGGGAGCTCTCGCATCACGTGAGAGTATTGGTGCCTTGAGGTGGATGCGTTCTAAGCTTAAAAGAGAACCATTTGGATGCTTCACTCTCAAGGAGATTTGGTGGGAGGACCACCGTGGTTTGGAGAATTAGAGATGCACCTTCATCGGTTTTGGTATCACTCTCTAAACTCCCATTTTTATTTGCATGCTTTTCATGTTCATCTATTTATAGCATGACATAGTTTATTGTTCATTATGCTTATGCCATGCTCATTAGATTAGTGTTATACATGTTTAGTTACTTGAGCACCCTTGTTTTATATGGATCTATATTTAGTGTTCTCACCTTGTTTAAACTAACATGTATGCCCTAGATCTAATGCACATGCATATGCATTATGACCATGTGGATGTTTATAATGTTTATGATTTTTGTTTTATTGAATCATGTTTTATTGTTTCATGATTAGTATGATGTTTGCCATGTTTATTAGACTTATGCTTTACATGATTAGTTGTTGAGACACCCATGTTTAGTATGGACCCATATTTTTGTTGGCCCAAAGGCCTTCCACTCTAGTTTTGATGATGATTAACTCATGTAGTTATGTGTACTAATTATCTTGTGATGTTTAAGTTTCAGATCATTAATCAAGATATTAGTTGGTGAAAGCTTCCACACATCTTTCACTTGTTGATTCAAGAGCCCGAGCGTCAAAGATCATATATAGCACTTGCTCGGTGAATCAAGGAGCTTTGGATCAAGCCGTCTTGGAGATTGCGCTCTAGCTTGGAGATTGTGCTCTACAAGAAGACTTAGGTATCCATAGTTTTAGTTTTGAGTTTAGATCCTAATTGTAAAGATTAGTATAGTATGATAAGCTCAAGTTCACAACACACACCTTTCATGTTTTGATTTTCGGTTTTAGGTTTAACCGATCTTGGTTTTCATGAATAGATTTTTATCAAAACAAGTTTACATGGTTTATGTATATTAGATTTGTTCTATATACATGCATGCTTCAATTGTTTAGACAAACTTTGTTTGATAATCTATTCCATGTGTTTTATGTTTTGGTATTTACAACAAAACATATTTTTGGACTTAATGACAAAAATCATGATATATATGTTTCTTGTATATTGAATTTCTATTCATATACAATATACTTCAAAGTGTTTAAATATCATATTTTTGTATCATGGATGAGTTTTAGACAATGTGTATTTTCTATTCAAAATACAAGGTTTTAGAAAATACGGTTTTTGGTTTTTGGCAAAATTTCTATGACACAAAAATAGTCAAATATGTTTGAAATTTGTGTTAGGATTTTTAACACAAGTTTGTATTTCAATATAAAATGATAAAACTATTTTTGTGGAATTTTAGAGATTTTGTGGGATTTATTGGAATATTTTTTACCTCAGTTTTCTGACCCATTTGCTGCCTGCCAGGCTAGTTCGGTCGACCGTATCGGTCGACCGCATGTAGCCGGTCGACCGTCACGGTCGACCGACGACGTGCACAAACCTGTGCACGTTTCTGGCACAGTCAGCGGTCGACCGGAACGGTCGACCGGAGCAGAATAGTCTGCTCTCGGGATTATTCGGTCGACCGGGCCGGTCGACCGCTAGTTGCCCACGGTCAAAAATTGACCGTTGACGGTCGACCGGGCCGGTCGACCGGAAGGCTATTTCTGGCAAATTTCTGTCAACGGCTATTTTCTGATAATTGCCTATAAATACCCCATTTGCAAGAGTTTTTCTCTAAGAATTTTTGTGCGAATTTTTCCACTCTCTCAGGTGTTTTTGCTGCAATCAAAATAGGTTTTTGGATTCAAATTGGACAATACATTTGGTGTTTTTGTTAGGGTTTGGAAAATCAAAGAAAGGGTTTTTGGGAAAGGATTTTGATTGAACTTCTCTATCTTTGTTTCAGTTTTTCCCAAGGATTTTTCTTTGTGATTTCTGATTTCCATTCCTTTGGTTTTCTCCACACTTGAGCAAAAATCTACTATCTATATCTATAGGATATTTGTGTGGGAAGAAGAAGTTGTTTGTGGTTGTTGTTGTGACCACCAAGTTGTAACCCAATCTTTTCTTAGCTTTGTGCTTTGGGTTGTATCCCTCTAGTTGAGAGGTGATCCTTGTATTGATTGGTGATTGGGAGATTGTGATTGTTGGAGTTTGCCTCAAGAAGGAGGTTGTGATTGTTGGCTTGGATTTGTGCCTCAAGGAGGAGGTTGTAAAGAGAGGAGTTGGGTACTCTTTGTAAAGGGTCCTAGGTGGACGAGCTAGTGGAAATCCTTCGTGTGTCGAAGGCGGGGATGTAGAGCTGGGTGCTCGAACCTCGATAACATATCCTTGTGTTTGCGTTTGATCTATTGGCTCTCTATCTCTCTCTCTTCACTTTGTGCCTTGCATTTCTACTTATATTGCTCATTCATATTGCTTGGCTTGGTTGTGTGTGCATCACTTGTTGATCACACTTGAGTGTATTTGCATTAAGTTTTTAAATTCCGCATTTAGTTCATAGATTAGCATTGTCACCTATTCACCCCCCCTCTAGGTGGCTTTACAATTGGTATCAGAGCTAGCGCTCCTGATATTTAGGTTTAACCACCTAGGAGTTAAGATCTTGGTTTGCTAATCTTCTCTTGCATTTTCATTTGCACTCATACTAGTTTGCACTCATGGCTAGCCCTCCTATGTTTGACCATTTTAGACTTGATGCTTGGAAGGTGGACATGACTAGGCATTTAAAAACTCTAGGTCATTTAGTTTATCAAGCCATCACTATAGAAACCCTCCCTAATAGTAGCAAGCATAAGAAAGCCAATGCACTTGCACTTAAAACACTTAGAGCATCTTTTGACAATAATCTTTTACTTGTTTTTGATAGTTTTGATTCGGCTTTTGCAGTTTGGAGCGTCTTGACATCTCCGGAGCTTCCAAGGATCATTAACAATATGAGGAGATCTATGAGAGATGTATCAGAAGAGCCTTGTTTTATGGCATATGGGAAAGACTCCCATGAGGTACAATCGGACTCTCAAATAGATGATAGCTCTAGTTCATATTGCCATGGTTGTTTTGAAGTTCAAAATTTGAATGTTGACCTTGCTTCTAAACTTGAAAATTTTATGGAAAAACATGAAATTTTGAAAAAGAAACATTTTGACTTAAAAGAAGAATTAAAGGATTTATGTTCAACTTTTGAATCGGTTTTGCAAGAGAAAGAAGAGATCACTAGTGAACGTGACTCACTACAATCTCAACTTGAACTTGCACTTAAAGAGATTGAAGACTTGAAAAACAAAAATGATTTTGATGATGTTGTAGAACACAATGAGGTTTTGTCTTCTAGATTGGATCTTGTTTTCAAAGAAAATCTTACTTTGAAAAATAAAATTGATTCAATTACGAAAGAATTGGATTTGGTTTTGATTAAAAATAAATCTTTACAAAATGAGATTGATATTCATGTTTGTCATGCTAATGTAGCTTCTACTTCTTGCACTTCTATAGCATGTTCCACTTTGTCTTCTAGCATTGAAAATGATATACTTGTTTTGAAGAAAAGTGTTGATAGTTTGGGCTCCACTTTGAGCCATTGTGCCATGAATCACACACGACTGGAATCCTTGGTTCGCAAGAAACAAGTTCCAACCTTGCAAGCACACCCATCTAGGCATACACATGCTTTTCATGATCACCACCATCATATGTATGCTCACGTGTACACATGTACACATTGTGGTCGAAAAGGCCACCTTGCTAGATTTTGTTATGATCATATTTATAATGAAAATTTAGCAACTAATTTTGTTTGGGTTAGAAAAGATGCTAACCCCCGTGGACCCACAAAGAAATGGGTACCAAAAATCACCTCTTTGACTTTTGATGTAGGTGGGAGCTCTCGCATCACTTGAGGGCATTGGTGCCTTGAGGTGGATGCATTCTAAGCTAAAAGGAGAACCATTTGGATGCTTCACTCTCAAGGAGATTTGGTGGGAGGACCACCGTGGTTTGGAGAACTAGAGATGCACCTTCATCAGTTTTGGTATCATTCTCTAACTCCCATTTTTTTTTGCATGCTTTTACTTGTTCATCTATTCATAGCATGTTTTGTTTCATTGTTCATTATGCTTATGCTATGTTGGTTAGATTAGTGTTATACATGTTTAGTTACTTGAGCACCCATGTTCATATGGATCTACACTTAGTGTTCTCACCTTGTTTTAGAACTAACATGTATGCCCTAGATCTAATGCACATACATTTGCATTATGACCATTTGGATGTTTATAATTATATGATGATTTGTTTTGATGACTCATGTTTTAGTATGATATATGCCATGTTTGTTAGACCCTTGACATGCATGTTTAGCTTATGAGATCACCCATGTTTAGTATGGACCCTTATTTTGTGTTCTCTTTATGTTTAGCTATCATGTTGATCATAGTTCTAATGCACATGTCTTTGTCATGCTAATCATATGGTTGACTATGATTTTTTTTTGTTTTAATAATTCATGTTTTTGATTATCATGATCATGTTGATTGTTGACCCGTTTTATGCTTCATGTTTTGACTACTTGCTTGAATGATAGTTTTCATTAAGACTAGGATTTATATTTGTACAACGAGTGAGCTACAAATAGACCTTTATATATGTTTGTGCTTGAACGCTCATTTGTATTCACTTGATGTACTAGTATAATCTAGTTTTGATGATTCTTGCATTTAACTTGTATTCATCATTTTACATGTTTTGTTTTAACTTTATGTATATGTCCATCCTGTCCAAACCATTATTTATACATATGCATCCTTGAGCCACGTGCCTTCATGCATATACTTTTGTGGACTCATTGTGTTTAGGATATGTATGTATACTTTAGTTTGTACATGACATACATATGCCTTGAAGTATAAATTGTGTTTTTATGAAAATTTTGATTTTTCATGGATTCATGTTTTTAAGGAATTTCACATGAGCTTAATTAAATATTTTCATGATTGATATGTGTCACATAACACTTGTTCACTCACTTTATTGTTTACTCATGATTTGTTTTCATGAGACTATGATATGGGCTTTATGAACTTTGAGTGTTTAGTGCCATGTGATTTACATGTATTTCATGAAAAACTATTTTGTTTTCATTTCCCTATTTGAAGGATCTCGTTCTAGTTTTTCTAGATTTTCCAAAACTAGTTCGTGTTCTTCACTTTTGGTAGAGATTTTCAAACGAACTATAATTTCAAATCTATTTTGAAAACCCCTACCATCTATGGGCGGTTGGATGGGAGATCATGTTCATGTATGCTTTATAATGAAAATCATTTTAAACTTGCACATGATTGGGTGGTAGTGAATATGAGATATACACTTGCATTTATTGTTGTTTTCAATTGGTATCATTGAATTCTTTCAATTGGTATCAATATGACATCTTTTTGTATACTCATATATGTTTGTATTTTATATATGTATGCTTCACTTTATATAGTATCAAATTTCAATTGATATCTATCTTTCACATACATATATAGATGATTTATTTGTGCTTCAAGATATCACAAATTTTGTTTATGCTTAGCTTGAACTTTTCAAATTAAAACTATGTTAAAGCAAATTTTCAATTGATTTAATTTTCAATTGGTATCTTGTGTTTTAAAGAATAATAGTTTCATTTGATATCAAGATTTGTTTTTAAGAAAATTCAAAATTAGTATTGTTTAATTCCAAAATAGGTATCTAGTTTGTTTGTTTACAATTGGTAGGTTATTTGTTTACTTACTAATTGGTATCAAGATTTTCATTTTTTTTTGTGTTTTTCAATTGGTATATGTTCTCGTTTTGATTTCAATTGATTTGTTGTTTTTCAATTGGTATCAATAAACACTTCATTGCCACATTTTTTTTTTGGTATCATATTTGATTTGACCCTTTATTAGTTCTTTGCTTTGAACAAAAAGGGGAGAAAAAAAAAATTTATTTTTTTTTTGCTTTTATTTTTAACCCTTTTTGATGATTGACAAAAAGGGGAGAAGAATTTGAGATTTATATGCATATTTGTGTTTGCATATAGTTTACATTTGATGAAAAGAAGCCTTGTTTTATGTACATGTTTTATGTTTCATTTTTATTGGTATCAAGAGTATGTTTTGATATTGTTTTAAATACATATAAACATGTTTTAAGAACATTCATTGCATATCTTATATGTTTTATTGTTATGCATGAGTTAAGGGGGAGCTTCTTTGAAGCTTTACTTTAATCCATGCATATATAACTCCATGAGTTTTGTCATCATCAAAAGGGGGAGATTGTTGGCCCAAAGGCCTTCCACTCTAGTTTTGATGATGATTAACTCATGTAGTTATGTGTACTAATTATCTTGTGATGTTTAAGTTTTAGATCATTAATCAAGATATTAGTTGGTGAAAGCTTCCACACATCTTTCACTTGTTGATTCAAGAGCCCGAGCGTCAAAGATCATATATAGCACTTGCTCGGTGAATCAAGGAGCTTTGGATCAAGCCGTCTTGGAGATTGCGCTCTAGCTTGGAGATTGCGCTCTACAAGAAGACTTAGGTATCCATAGTTTTAGTTTTGAGTTTAGATCCTAATTGTAAAGATTAGTATAGTATGATAAGCTCAAGTTCACAACACACACCTTTCATGTTTTGATTTTCGGTTTTAGGTTTAACCGATCTTGGTTTTCATGAATAGATTTTTATCAAAACAAGTTTACATGGTTTATGTATATTAGATTTGTTCTATATACATGCATGCTTCAATTGTTTAGACAAACTTTGTTTGATAATCTATTCCATGTGTTTTATGTTTTGGTATTTACAACAAAACATATTTTTGGACTTAATGACAAAAATCATGATATATATATGTTTCTTGTATATTGAATTTCTATTCATATACAATATGCTTCAAAGTGTTTAAATATCATATTTTTGTATCATGGATGAGTTTTAGACAATGTGTATTTTCTATTCAAAATACAAGGTTTTAGAAAATACGGTTTTTGATTTTTGGCAAAATTTCTATGACACAAAAATAGTCAAATATGTTTGAAATTTGTGTTAGGATTTTTAACACAAGTTTGTATTTCAATATAAAATGATAAAACTATTTTTGTGGAATTTTAGAGATTTTGTGGGATTTATTGGAATATTTTTTACCTCAGTTTTCTGACCCATTTGCTGCCTGCCAGGCTAGTTCGGTCGACCGTATCGGTCGACCGCATGTAGCCGGTCGACCGTCACGGTCGACCGACGACGTGCACAAACCTGTGCACGTTTCTGGCACAGTCAGCGGTCGACCGGAACGGTCGACCGGAGCAGAATAGTCTGCTCTCGGGATTATTCGGTCGACCGGGCCGGTCGACCGCTAGTTGCCCACGGTCAAAAATTGACCGTTGACGGTCGACCGGGCCGGTCGACCGGAAGGCTATTTCTGGCAAATTTCTGTCAACGGCTATTTTCTGATAATTGCCTATAAATACCCCATTTGCAAGAGTTTTTCTCTAAGAATTTTTGTGCGAATTTTTCCACTCTCTCAGGTGTTTTTGCTGCAATCAAAATAGGTTTTTGGATTCAAATTGGACAATACATTTGGTGTTTTTGTTAGGGTTTGGAAAATCAAAGAAAGGGTTTTTGGGAAAGGATTTTGATTGAACTTCTCTATCTTTGTTTCAGTTTTTCCCAAGGATTTTTCTTTGTGATTTCTGATTTCCATTCCTTTGGTTTTCTCCACACTTGAGCAAAAATCTACTATCTATATCTATAGGATATTTGTGTGGGAAGAAGAAGTTGTTTGTGGTTGTTGTTGTGACCACCAAGTTGTAACCCAATCTTTTCTTAGCTTTGTGCTTTGGGTTGTATCCCTCTAGTTGAGAGGTGATCCTTGTATTGATTGGTGATTGGGAGATTGTGATTGTTGGAGTTTGCCTCAAGAAGGAGGTTGTGATTGTTGGCTTGGATTTGTGCCTCAAGGAGGAGGTTGTAAAGAGAGGAGTTGGGTACTCTTTGTAAAGGGTCCTAGGTGGACGAGCTAGTGGAAATCCTTCGTGTGTCGAAGGCGGGGATGTAGAGCTGGGTGCTCGAACCTCGATAACATATCCTTGTGTTTGCGTTTGATCTATTGGCTCTCTATCTCTCTCTCTTCACTTTGTGCCTTGCATTTCTACTTATATTGCTCATTCATATTGCTTGGCTTGGTTGTGTGTGCATCACTTGTTGATCACACTTGAGTGTATTTGCATTAAGTTTTTAAATTCCGCATTTAGTTCATAGATTAGCATTGTCACCTATTCACCCCCCCTCTAGGTGACTTTACAATTTTGTGTTCTCTTTATGTTTTAGCTATCATGTTAATCATAGGTTTAATGCACATGTCTTTGTCATGCTAATCATATGGTTGACTATGACTTTTTGTTTTAATAATTCATGTTTTGATTATTATGTTTATCATGTTGATTTATATCCCGTTTTATGCTTCATGATTTGAATATGCGTTTAGATGTTAGTTTTCATTAAGACTAGAATTTATGCTTACACATGTAGTGGGACACAAATAAATCTTTATATATGTTTGTACTTGGATGCTTATTTGTACCCATTAAATATGCTAGTATAGCCTAGTTTTGATGATTCATGCATTTTAAACTTGTATTCCTATTTTGGATTTGTTTTATGTGTATGAGTTTTCATGTCATGTATATGTTTATTTTGCCAAACCTTAAGATATACATGTATACCCTTTGAGTCATTTGCCTTTCATGCAAATCTATATATACGGACTCAATTGTGTTTTGGGATATGTATGTACACTTATTGTGTTGACAAATTCATACATATACCTTGAAATGAAATTAGTTTTGGTGAAAATTTAGTTTTTCTTGATTTTGTGATTATTTGTTTAACTTCATGTATATGTCTATCTTATCCAAACTATTGATTATACATGTACATCCTTGAGCCACGTGCCTTCATGCATATACCTTTGTGGACTCATTATGTTTAGGATATGTATGTATACTTTAGTTTGTACATGACATACATATGCCTTGAAGTTTAAATCGTTTGGATGAATTTCATGTTTGCTAAGTGATTTCACATTTATAATGAATCTCTTGTTTTTAAGATGATTTCAATTGGTGATTTCACATCTTAAATGAATTTCATGTTTTAAGGAATTTCATATGAGCCTAATTGAATATTTTCATGATTGATATGTGTCACATTATGCTTGTACACTCACTTTATTAGTTTACTCATGATTTTTTTTCATGAGAATTTGAATGAGCTTTATGGACCTTGAGTGTTTAGTGATCATGTGATTTACATGTGTTTCATGAAAAACAATTTTGTTTTATTCCTTGCTTGAAGGATTTCGTACTAGTTTTAAAAATTTTTCCTATAACTAGTTCGTATTCTTCACTATGATAGAGATTTTCAAACAAAGCTTATTTTCAAACATATTTTTGAAAACCCCTACCTTCTATGGGAGGATGGATGGGAGATCATGTTCATGCATGCTTTATAATGAAAATCATTTAAATCTTGAACCATGATTGGGAGGTAGATAATATGATGTATACACTTGATTATTATTGTTATTTCAATTGGTATCATTGAATTCTTTCAATTGGTATCAATTTTTAACATTTCTTGTATACTCATATGTGTTTGCATGTATGTATGCTTCATTCCAAAGAATATCAATTTCTATTGGTATCAATCTTTCATACATATATATGTTTTATTTGTGCTTATTATATCCCTATATCTTTAAGCACAAAATCTTGTTTATGCTAGTGCTTGAGCTTCAATTTTGTTTCAATTGATTATTTTTACAATTGGTATCAAGCCCATGCATCATTTTAGTTGGTATTTCATAAAGGGGGAGAAAATTTGATTTTGTCTTTTAATTGGTAATTTTTCAATTAGTATTTGATTCTCACTCCCTTACTTTATGATTGAAAATTTCAAATTGGTATCATATGTTCAAAATGAAAAATATTTACAATTGGTATCAAAATATTTGTGTTTAGACATTCAAAATTCATTATATTTAATTTCAAATTGGTATCAAGATGTTTCATGTGCTTTTGCTTAAAATTGGTATCAATATTTTTTTTGTTTCTTTTCAATTGGTATCAAGATGCTATTCTTTGACATATTTTCAATTGGTACCTTAATTGATTGTCACCTCTAATTGACCTTGTTTTTGTTTTAGACAAAAAGGAAAATATTATTTTTTATTTTGATTCTTTATTTCGAACAAAAAAAGGGGGAGAAATATTTATTGATTTTTCAATTGATTTGACTTTGCTTTTACCCCTTATTGAAGATTGACTCTTTGTATTAAAAAAAGAGAAGATTTTATTTTGTTTTGATTTTTACCCCTTTGTTGATGATTGACAAAAAGGGGGAGAAGAATTTGAGTTTATATGCATGTTTATGTTTTTGCATATATTAAGTTTAATTTAGTTTAATTTTAATTGGTATCTAAAGCATGTTTTGTAATTCGATGTTTTGTAATTGGTATCTAGAGTGTAATTGGTATCTAGAGCATGTTTTATTTTAAATATTTCATTGGAATTGGTATCTAGAGCATGTTTTATTTTTGAACATTTCATTGGTATCTAGAACCCTTTATTGTTTATGCATTTATATGCATTCATGTTTAAGATGCATTTATATGCATTCATGTTTAAGAGCCTTTATTGCATATTATTTATTATTTATTTGTTTATGCATAAGTTAAGGGGGAGCTTCTTTGAAGCTTAACTTTAATCCATACATATATAACTCCATGAGTTTTGTCATCATCAATAAGGGGGAGATTGTTGGCCCAAAGGCCTTCCACCCTAGTTTTGATGATGATTAACTCATGTCGTTATGTGTACTAATAATCTTGTGATTTTAGTTTCAGATCATTAATCAAGTTATTAGTTGGTGAAAGCTTCCACACATCTTTCACAAGTTAATTCAAGAGCCCGAGCGTCAAAAATCATATATAGCACTTGCTCGGTCGATCAAAGAGTTTTGGATCGAGTCGGCTTGGAGATTGCGCTCTACAAGAAGACTTCGGTACCATAGTTTAGTTTTGTGTTTAGATCCAAATTGTAAAGATTAGAATAGTATGATAATGCTCAAGTTCACAATACACACGTTTAATGTTTTGAATATTGGTTTTTGATTTTTCAGTTTTAGGTTTAACCGATCTTGGTTTTCATGAATAGATAGATCAAAACAAGTTTACATGGTTTAATGTATATATGATTTGTTCTATATACATGCATGTTTTAATTTCCTAGACAAACTTAGTTTTGACTTACTTATTCATGTGTTTTATGTTTTGATATTTTTTTTGACAAAACATATTTTGGAATTATTGACAAAAACATGGATATATATTTGTTTCATGTATATTGGATTTCTATCCATATGCATCATGCTTAAATGTTGTTTAAATATCATATTTTTGTATTTGGAAGAGTTTTGGACAAAACGTATTTTCTATTCAAGATCCAAGTTTTAGAAAATACAGTTTTTGATTTTTGGTAAAAATGATTAGACACAAAATAGTTCATATTGATTGATATTTGAGCTAAACTTTTTACCACATGTTTATATATCAATGCAAAATGATAAAACTATTTTTGTGATTTTTAGAAAAGATAAAAGAATTTTTAAACATGTTTCTAACTTAGTTTTCTGTTCCAGGCTTCACCAGTCGACTAGTCTTCTGACCAAGTCGACTTGGCTGAAGTCGGTCGACCGGGTAGGTCGACCGACGTGCACAGAATTGTGCACGTTTGGCAGACTTTGAACGGTCGACCGTCCGGGTCGACCAGGTCTGAGAGCAGAGCTCTCTATTTGTTTGGGTCGACCGGGGCGGTCGACCGGTAGCTGGCAACGGTCAAATTTTGACCGTTGGGCGGTCGACCGGCCGGTCGACCGGCAGGGTTATTTTGGCAAAAAATGCTGCCAACGGCTAGTTTCCAGATTTGCCTATAAATACCCCATTTGAGAGAGTTTTTCTCTAAGATTTTTTGTGCGAATTTTTCCTTACTCTCTGGTTTTTTCACAGAAATCAAAAGAAGTTTTTGGATTCAAATTGAACAATCTATTTGGTGTTTTTACTAGGGTTTGGAAATTCAAAGAAAAGGGTTTTTGGGAAAAAGAGTTTTGATTCATCTTCTATATCTTTGTTTCAGTTTTTTCCCAAGGATTTTCTTTGTGATTTTGATTTCCATCCCATCGGTTTTCTCCACACTTGAGCAACATCTACTTTCTTATTCTATAGGATTTTGTGTGGGAGAAAGAGATTGTTTGTGGTTGTTGCTTGAAACCACTAAGTAGAAAGAAGTTGTTTGTGGTTGTTGTTTAGACCACCAAGTTAAAAACCCAATCTTTGTTTGGCTTTGTGCCTTGGGTTGTATCCCTCAAGTTGTGAGGTGATCTTTGTGTTTGCTTTGTGCTAATCCCTCGGGTTGTGAGGTGATTGTTTGTTGGATTGGAGCTTGCCTCAAGGAGGAGGTTGTGGTTGTAAAGAGAGGAGTTTGGTACTCCTTGTGAGAGTCCTAGGTGGACTAGCTAGTGGATTGGAAATCCTTCGTGTGTCGAAGGCGGGGATGTAGAGCTGGGTGCTCGAACCTCGTAACATATTTTGTTGTTTGCGCTTGATCCATTGACTCTTTCTCTATCTCTCTCTTTACTTTGTGCCTTGCAACTATTCTTATTGTGCATTCATAATTGCTTGGCTTGGTTGTGTGTGCATCACTTGTTGATTGCACTTGAGTGTATTGCATTAAGGTTTTAAATTCCGTATTGAGTTGACTAGATTAGCATAATCACCTATTCACCCCCCCTCTAGGTGATCTTTCAAGAGGATAAGACGTTGATTCTACTGAATTCTCTTCCTGAAGAAGAGTATGAAACCTTCATCCTAACTTTGATTAATGATAAACAAACACCTAAATAAAGTGATGTGTCGGCTGCTCTTGTATATTATGAAGTTGCTTTCTATTGAAAATTCAACAAAGGAAAAACTTACAAAAAAGTGTCGAGGAGCGAAATTACAAGTAATTGAAAAGAAAATTACAGGTAGATCTCCTATGAGATTTCTAGAGAAATATGCCGGTAGGAATCTGATCAGCGCGCGATCGCTTTATCCCTTTGACGATGCGACCGGTCAGACGATCGAACTGCCTGCTAATAAGACTCCCTTCTTGCTTGGTTCGGGGAATCGGAGAACAGAAAATCAGTAGAGCCTTTTTTGCTGAGAATTCTGCTCTTTTCGAGTCAATTTCCTCTCTGTCTGTCCTTCGTCTCGGTCTCCGTCCCTCCTCTCGTATCTGTGTCTAGTAAGGGACTATTTATAGCCAAAAGTGGGTGTAACCGCCCCCTTGAATCCAGCAAGGCCGAATCAGCTATTAGCTTCGCGCGAGGCTCACAAATGACCTTGCCACGAAGCTCTTTGCAAGCTTCTGGCGAAGCTAGAGGGTTCGTGCGAATGTCCTCATGCCGTTATGGCTTAATTGTCTCAACTTAATGTGGGACGAAGTGGGGGGTGTAACCGCCCACTTAAAGTGGCGTTAATCCCACTAAATTAGTAGGGTTCACCCATTAATTTCTCGTAAGATTTTGAAACGGTCAACTTGATGACCTGGCAAAGCCCACTATAGAGTTAGATCATGCGGAACTAGCTCATAGCTTCAGGCGAAGTTACTTTTAGAGTCTCGTGCGAAGCTAAGACTTAGCCCATAGCGGAGCTATAACTCAGCTAGGGATAGAGCTCCTGGCGTGAAGCTCTTGGATCAGCCTCTGGCAGAGCTAAATAGGGAGCTTCAGGTGAAGTTAATAGTTAGCTTCAAAGCGATGCTACCAAACTTAGGCGAAGCTTTTAGTCTCATGCGGAGCTGTAAAGCTTACCTTA
Organism: Agave tequilana; assembly: GCA_038442645.1. NCBI lineage: Eukaryota > Viridiplantae > Streptophyta > Magnoliopsida > Asparagales > Asparagaceae > Agave > Agave tequilana. Next base: position 37,295 of record JAVJIF010015395.1, read on the forward strand.
GGGTTATGCCCAGGCTGAGTATTGAGCTAACTTAACGTCTTAGGCCTGCTTGGGTCTCTTCAAAGGCAACTTTGGCTTACTATCTACTTTACTGGATTAGCAATGTCAATGTTGCTGCCTCATTTGTGGTCATCAACTTGTCTTCGACTTATCTTTTGTAGATGTCGACAAGTTAGACGTCGTTCAGACTGGTTGAAGATGAATGCGGGAGTTCTGTCTTTTTCGAGTGTCAACAGAAGTGAGGAGGAAGGACAAGCAGTCTTCTTCCAATGATACATCAGTAAAGATATTAATGGTAAGAGGCAGAGGTTCCAATCGGAAAGGTCAAGGCGATCAGAGATCAGAGTTCAGACCAGGGTTCAGAGATCTAAAAAAGAGCCAGTATGACTTCTGTAAAGAGATAGGGCACTGAAGGTTAATTGTCCAAGAATCAAGGAATAGAGTAAGAAGAAGGATAGAAGACCGAGGCAAATCTCGCACAGGTGGTCAATACTCATGCCAGTACTTCACAGGTAGGTGGATCAGACTCAGACTCATCGATATTCTCTTTCTCCGTTACTATTCCGATTGTTAGCTACTCAGGAGACTCAGAGTGGATGTTAGATACTGGAGCTATCTATCATGTATGCCCAAACAGGGATTGGTTTTCTAGCTTTAAGAAGCTAGATGGATGTTCTGTTATTATAGGTGATGATCGCCCATGTAACATGAAAGGAATAGGTATAGTCCAAATCAAGATGTTTGATGGGATGGTACGAGAACTGAAGAAAGTGAGATATGTACCTCAAGTGAAAAAGAATTTTATCTCTGTTGGTGCCTTGGAATCATTGGGTCATGCAGTATCTGCTAGAGATGGTATTGCCTTGGAATCAATGGGCCATGCAGTATCTGTTAGAGATAGTATTCTCAAGATAACTAGAGGCTCAATGGTGGTGGTGAAGGGCGTCCGACGCAATAACCTATACTACTTGATGGGTAGTACCGTTACAGAGTAAGTGACGACTTCTATTTCTTCAAATGGTGATTGCAACACAGGTTTGGCATATGAGGCTCGGACATACAGGTGAAAAGTCTTTACAAGCTCCAGCAAAGAAGGGATCATTAGAAGACGCATCTACCTGCAATATGAAATTTGGTGGACACAACGTTCTGGATAAGAAAATGAAGGTGAATTTCGGCACCACTACTCACCGCTCAGAAGATTTTCTTGATTGTATTAACGTAAGTATTTGGGGACCTGTCAAGACTGCATCGCTTAGAGGTCATCAGTATTTTATTTCTTTTATTGATAATTTATCAAGGTATTATTGGATATATCCCATGAGACAAAAATTTGAAGCCCTAGGTATGTTGGTGAAGTGGAAGGATATGATAGAGAAACAGACTGGTAGGAAGATTAAGAAGCTCCTAATTGGTAATATTGAAAGATACAAAAATTAATTCCTATAATTTGGTCAAAACACAGGTATTGGCACTCACTTCACAGATGGAATACATCGGTTGGCTAAAATCAACTGTTTCTTACTAGAGAAGCTCGGTGTTTGTTGTCTAATACACGATTAGACAAATTGTTTTGAGCTTAGGCGATTGTATATGCTAACCATCTCATAAATGGACTGTCATCGACTGCGATAGGAGGTAAAACTACACTGAAATTTTGGTCAGGAAAAGCTGCTCAAGATTATGATTTGCTGAGGGCATTTGAAAGTCCGACCTATTTTAGTACCAAAGATGGCAAGGTAAATCCACGAGTAAAGAAGTTTATGTTTTTTGACGTCAAAAGGAATATGAATGGTTATAAGTTATGGGACCCCGAAAACAAGAAGATTGTGTTAAGAAAGTATGTCACACTTGATGAGACTTCATCGTTGAAGTCTACCGTCTCCTAACAGGTGGAGAGGACAAAGACCAAGGATGTATCGCAGCGGGTGGAGGTTCATGCTACTCCACCACCTCCAGTTGATTCAGTATCAGTAAGGACTTCACTGGATGTGATACCAGGTGGAGATCATGTAGCTAGTTTTGATGATGAACAGGTTGAAGACCTAGATGAGAATGTCGAATTGTTTGCAGTATTAGAACCAAGATAATACCATGAAATGGGGGTGAAGAAGCATGAATCTCAAGTTGGTGAGCGTGACAAGCTCAAATTGAATGCCATTGTTCTCCATGACAGTATTGGTAAGGAGGCTCATATGACTCAGCCAGTTCGGTTCACTGCTGAAGATTTAATCACAGTTGCTTGAGCTCGATGGAGCTCATTTAATAAACTACAGATGGCTTGATCCATTGGGGAAGGTACGTAGGCAGCCACATAGGCGTAGTCATTTCGTGATGCAACCCGTATGAAGCTATTTGGTGTATTTAGATTCTCGAGAATTGGCAGCGGAAGCGGATTTCAACTCACGTAGAGGTGAAGTGTTGTGATCTCGATGAACATTTGATCTTCCGGTGAGAAGATAGTTGAGCTTGCATAAGGGTGGCGTGCGGCTAATGTTTGTATTTGGTGTGCTCTACTCAAATTTGGTTGGATCATTTTGAAGACATTTGGACCGGAGTACCAGTCAGCTGGAGTCAGTGTTGGCTGGTGTTAGGTTCTTCTTGAGGTCATGTGGAATGGTGTTTCATTCAGTTGTTGAGTTGCAGACACGTTCGTTGGTCGGCTCATATGATGTTGATTCTCTTCGGCGGAGTGTTGGGAAGGCATATATATATATATGGTGCATTCTGTTTGGATGGCTAAACTGAAATTTGAAATCTTTACAATTGATATTGAAGTTTGAGAGAGTCGCCTGAGGGAATGACAAACTCAATTTGGATCCGGTATGATAATTTGAAATCAATTGTAAGTGTGCTGGCGATTCATTTTAGAATCGGTTGGTCCGTTCGGCCAATTTGAGATCGTGTGTCGATTTCACTGAGATCGTATGTCGATTTCGCTAGGTGTTCATTAGAGTTCGGCTTAGATATAGAAAATCTTCACCGAGGTGGAGAATTGTAGAGAGAGGAGATAAAAAGTTGATGGAATAGTTTTTTAACTCATTGGAAGAAATAGTATAGAGATCGGAGTTCAAAAGAGCGAGAACGCTGTCGATTTGCAGGCCAGAACAGTGGCCGGCCGACTGATGATTGGGAAAGAGTTGTGTAGAGTATTAGCACAAATATGTAACAAAGGGATGAAGGTTAGAATCCACCTTGGTGCTAAGTCCACTTCACAAATGTATTTAAAGATTGATTTACCCTTTCCAATCTCCGATATAGTAAATGGCTATACCGGGTCGATCTTCCGGGAGAGCTAGCGATGGAAGCGTTACGGTTTTCAAGTGAAGCAAGAAGACGAAGAATCTTCTATGTAATTACACAAGTGCAAGAAGAAAAGAAGTGGTGGTTGTGTGCATCATGGAAAAAGAAACCAAAAAGAACTTGAGTGAAGTGTGTTGTAAAGAAAGAAAAACTTGTAAAGAAAGTGTTGGAAAAACTTTTAGATGATAAGATACATGGCTAGCTAACTTTACCTCATTGCTAACTTGCTATACTCAATGGTGATGCTTTATTGCCTCGTATTGACTCATTGGCAATTGATATAACTTGCTTGTTTGTTCAAGTTCTTTACCTTCTTGAAGATGAGTGTTCTCTTGTTCTAGCTTGAAGCCTCACAATGAGTCATTGGCTCTCTTAGATAGATGTTCAATTGATGAAATCTAGAAGTGACACTCAAGGATGCTAAAAAGAAGATACAACGTTCATTCAAACATTCAAGACATAACAACAACTAGTAGCTTGAAGAAGGGAAGTTGTTCTTACAAGTAGCATATGGAGGTGAACCATCTTCATGTTCCATCAAAGGTTCTTGTTCTAGACAAGGCTCTAAATGAGGCACACATGAGTCATAGGTGGTATGAACAAGCAATTGTCAAGAGAAATCAACTCTACTTTCTTGGTAAGCTATAGAAGTGATCATAATGCAAGTATAAAGAATAGCATCATCCAAGGAGATAGAAGTTAGCTAGGCAAGTTCTTAGCTAGCCATGCAATAAAGATTTAGCTAGCCATTACACTACAAACAACACAACTATTCATGAAGTAAAGCAACAAAACACAAGCAATAGAGATGAACTAGAATCAAAGCAAGAATTTAAAGTAAGGTAAAGTAAAGTATACTAGAGTTTGCAAAGAGATGAATGGAGCTCTTTTGATTAATCCTTGGCCACAAGAATGTCACTTCCTTGGTACAAGCTCTCAAACAGCACTCTCTCTCTCACTTTGTCAAGATCTCTAGGAGGAAGAAGATGAAGTCTAAAAACCTAGGAGGAAGCAAAAATACAAGAATTTTCCCCTATTTTCTTCTCTCTCTTCTCTGTTTTGCGTGTGCAGACCTGGTCCTCTATTTATAGCCATAAGTGAGAAGCTTCGAGAGTCCTGGCCGTTACCACAAAATTCGGGCTCCAACGGCCTCCAAACGGCCGCAGATCCGCGGGAAAATCCCCGTTTTGGCGGCAAAATCTGGGCCGTTGAGCCCAGATTTTCTGTTACGATCTGGTTGTTAGTTGGTTAGCCACGTGGCCTTCTGGAATCTTCAATGGGCGCGCGGATCTCAACTGAATCCAAATTTAAATCTTGGCTCTTTTGGGATTATGGATTTAATCACTTTAATTATTGCTAATTAAAGTGATTAATTGGCTTCTTCTCTTTTAAGTTGTGGACCTGTAAAAATAGAGAGAAAATGGGTGAGAAATCACATATTATTTACAAAATGCATAGTATGGAAGTGGTAAAATATGTAAATATGTAGAACAATCACACCCCCATACCTAGCTTTTGCTCGTCCTCGAGCAAAAAGAAAGAAAAAGAAAGAAAAATAAAATCCTAACTAATTTATTACACCACTTTCGTAGGTGACACGATTGCACTGAGCACGTGCAACAAGCCGTTAAACCTCTAGGTTACCCTAGAGGAGGAGTGTTGTCTCCTGAGGGTTTTCAGCGGATTGCACCCACAAAATCCATAAAGAAAGAAGACAAATGTTAGTATTTTGAAAACACATTTTGAAAGAGAGACATGTTTTCGAACTATTTTTGCAAAAATATAAGTGATCTAAGGTCATAAGTCCACCTATAATCATTCTTCCTTAAACTTAGTCTCCATGCAAGATCTTGTTTTCAATTAAGGTAAGAATTCAAAATTGGATTGAATACTTTATCTTTCATAAAACCTAGATAGTATGCACACCGTGACAGTGAAGATTTCTGGGATTTCAACTCTAACCATAAAGCCTCTTTTTTTTTTTTTCTTCTTCCCTTAGTTTTCTTAGGCTTTCTAGTTCACCCATGTAGCGAGCCTATAACCGATGACTCCCAAACCAGATGGTTCTAGGGCACCAGATGAGAAAACATCCCTCGGGTTAAAGGACTCGAATGAAAAAGGCCACAAAACTAAGGGGGATTATTCTTTTTGATCACCGTTAGGCGTGAATAATTATGCTTCTTGAGGCATAATTTTCCAGCTTAATGAGTGATATTTTTCACCGTTAGGCGTGAGTAACCATGCTTCTTGAGGCATAGTTATCCAGCTTAATAAGTGATGTTTTATTCTTTTTTTTTTATTTTATGGCATTTTAGGTCTTTGTTTCCATCTCAAAAATTGTGTAAGTGTGAAGTGCTTACTATCTAAGGCAAAAATTCAAGATAAAAATATCTCCCCAATTTTACTTACTTAGCCTATAATTTCAAACAAGATCTATTATTTCAACTAGGTTTAAGATGTCATAATTAAGGCTTTCTTAATTTCTAAGATACATCTTAATTTTCTTAAAAATATATCAAAACTTTGTCTCTTATTTCAAAAAGTTTTTTTTTTATATATATATTTTCTAAAAGAAAATAAAATCTAACAAGAAAAATAGAAAATCTACAAAGAAAAGTAAAAAACCTAAAAAGAAAATAAAAAGCCTAAAAAGAAAATGAAAAATCCTATGTCAGCATCTACCCCCCCATACCTATCTCATGCATTGTCCTCAATGTATGCGATATGAAATGATGCATGAAATAGGTAAAGGACAAAACTACTCCCTCTGTCGTTTTGGACCCGCGGTGGTGCTAGGTCCAGCCGACTGTGATCTCCTCAATGCGGCCTCAATACTACTTAGTCGAGAGGATTGCTCCTCGACCTTCTTCCTAAGCTGGACCTGCCCCTTGAAAATCTTCTTCATGCCCTTCCAGATGGTGGACATGAAGGCTCGTGTATCAGTGGGGGGTTCCTGCCTCCAAAATTGGGCCTCATCAATTTCTTCCAAACTTTCCTCCGAATCAAGCTCCACAGGTTCATTTTCAGGCTGAGCAATCGGTGTCCAAAGTGCGTGCAAGCAGCCATTATACGAGCTTGTGGGCCTCTCTACAGTAACAGGCACTTGGTCAAATGAATTAAAGACAGCGTCTGAGAGGAAATGTTTACACAGACGTGTGATTAATATGGCATGGGAATGCTTCGCACCCCGAGTGCGGAAGGAATTATCAAGAATGGCACGGAAGATGGCCCTATTCAAACAGACCGTGTGGTTGTGTGTCATTAAATCATGAATTACCTGTAACACGGGTCTGTTAAAGGAAGATTGGTGCTCAATTCCAAAAATGTTGCGTTGGACCCAGCGGCCAATGCAATGAACATTTCGAAAGGTCGTGTTGGCTTTGAGCCCACGATCCTGAATTGTACAGCGAGCCCCCATGATGGGCATGTAATCTATTAATGGAAGAGGGTCGCCATGGTGGGGATAACTTGGGACATGAGTGCATTCAGCAATAAGTGGAATGGTGACAAAAATGTCACCAAATGGCATGTGAGATACAAATTGGTACGTGTCATGGTGCACAGATGCAGGATCAATTGCATTGTAAAATGTAGTGACAAGCTCAGGGCAATAGTATGTATTGTGGTCACTGTTATCATAAACTAAAGAGTACCAACTCCATGAACGTATTCTGTCCACAAAAATATGCCCATATCCCCCACTTTCATTCATAAGTACGGAAAAATCCCTCTCCACATACAAATTTGGTGCCATATATGCTAATGAATTGTAAAGCAAAGGATTTTGAGAGAGAAAATTGCAAACCACCCCCGGATATCGTAGGGGGAAATCCAAAACAATTGTGCAGAAAGCACCCTGGACAAAGTCTTGAAGAGTTGCTCTGGATCTGCCACCAGTAGAGGAAATGAGCCAGACAGAATTTTTCTGAGCACCAGAAGTGGCCAGAATGCGGTGGAATTTCGGCCAGAAAAGGGAAATTGCGGCAGATCAGAGGAATCTGGGGAAGAGAATTTTTGCAGAGGTTGGCTTTTGAAAGAGGTTCCCAGATCTGAGAGGAAGTCTGCGTTTGAGGGAGAAGGAGTTGGTGAGGAGAGTATTTATAGGGGGGAGTGAAAATGGGATTTCCAACTTTATCCCTAGGTCAAAGGTATATTTACAACCCTAGGTCAAAGGAATTTGGAAATGCATGGAATCCTAGGGAAGAGAAAATCCTAGGAATGTGAAACTTTTATAAGCACAAAAAATCCCTAATTTTTTTCTTTTTCTTTTTTTTATTTATTATTTACAAAAAGTGGAAAATTATTTACAAGTGTGATCCCAAAATGATATGCAGGAAAAATGCACGGGAAACTATACAGATGGGGTGGTCACAAATAAACTGGGTCGCAAAGACCCAATTCGTGAACTTCGTGTGACATGACTTCCGTGGTAAGAAATGGCTTTAGACGTTGACCGTTCACAGTGAATATGTTACCATTTGTCGGGTCAAGAATCTCAATTGCACCGTGGGAAAAGACTTTGTGAACAATGAAAGGCCCTGACCACCTGGTTCTCAACTTACCAGGGAAAAGGTGGAGTCTTGAATTGTATAACAGAACCTTTTGTCCTACGACAAAAATTTTCCGGTGAATAGACTTATCATGAAAAAGCTTGGTTCTGTGCTTGGTGATCCGAGCATTGTCGTATACTTCGTTTCTTAACTCTTCAAGCTCGGATAGCTGCAACTTCCTTAGAACACCAGCTTTATCCAAATCTAAATTCAGCTGCTTTAAAGCCCACATAGCACGGTGTTCTAACTCAACGGGCAAGTGACAAGGTTTTCCAAATATAACTCGATATGGAGACATACCGAGGACAGTCTTGTAAGCGGTCCTGTATGCCCATAAGGCATCAGTAAGTTTGATGGACCAATCCTTACGGTTCTGTCCTACAGTTTTCTCCAGAATGAGTTTTATTTGTCTATTCGTAACTTCAACTTGCCCATTGGTTTGAGGATGATAAGCCGTGGATAATTTGTGAGTGATAGAGTATTTACGCATCAAGGCTTCAAAAGCCCTATTGCAAAAATGACTCCCATTATCGCTTATTATCGCACGGGGGGCTCCGAAGCGAGAGATGATGTGCTCTCTTAAAAACTTAATGACAACATGGTTGTCATTTGTCCGTGTTGGAATAGCTTCAGCCCATTTGGAAACATAATCTACGGCTACCAAAATGTACTGGTGACCGTAGGATAGAGGAAAGGGTCCCATAAAATCGATGTCCCAGAGGTCGAAAATTTCGACTTCCAAGATGGGTGTGAGGGGCATCATGTCTCTTTGTGTGATACGACCCGTCATTTGACATTTGTCACAAAACTTGCAGAAATTATATGCATCCTTAAAGAGAGTGGGCCAGTAGAATCCACTCTGGAGCACTTTCTCAGCAGTTTTCCGTGGACCAAAATGTCCACCGCAAGCTAACTTGTGACAGAATGTCAAAACGCTCTGATGTTCATCCTCAGGAAGGCATCTACGTATGATTTGGTCAGGACAGTATTTAAATAAATACGGTTCATCCCAAAAGAAGAACCGCATTTGGCGCAGAAAACGGTGTTTTTCTTGTCCTGACCAATGAGAAGGTATTTGCCTGGTAGCAAGGTAATTCACTATATCAGCATACCAGGGCTCTCCACATATCTCAAAAATATGCTCGTCAGGAAAATCATCGTTAATTGGTATTCTCTCTTTAGGTGCATTCGGGATTCTTGACAAATGATCTGCTACCACGTTCTCAACGCCCTTTTTATCTTTTATCTCCAAATCAAACTCTTGCAAAAGAAGAATCCAACGAATCAGTCTTGCCTTAGCATCCTTCTTTTGCATTAAGTATTTAAGGGCGGAGTGATCAGTGAAAATTATAGTCCTGGACCCTAGCAGATATTGACGGAATTTCTCCAACGCAAATACAACCGCTAAAAATTCCTTTTCAGTGGTCGTATAATTGAGTTGGGCATCGTTTAGCGTTCTGCTAGCATAATAGATCACGTGTTGCCTATTATCAATACGCTGTCCTAAAACAGCGCCTATAGCAAAGTCAGAGGCATCACACATAATCTCAAACGGTTTAGTCCAATCCGGTGCAGAAATTATCGGAGCTGAGACAAGTCTACTTTTAAGCTCTTTCCATGACTTTCGACATTCTTCATCAAAGATAAAGGGTACATCCTTCCCTAAGAGATTTGTCAAAGGTCTTGCAATGTTACTAAACCCTTGAATGAATCTTCTATAGAAACCAGCGTGCCCTAAGAATGATCTAATGTCCTTTAAGCATTGTGGTTCAGTGAGCTTCATTATGACTTCCACCTTAGATTTGTCCACCTCGATTCCTATTCGTGATACCTTGTGCCCAAGTACTATTCCTTGCTTGACCATGAAATGACACTTTTCCCAGTTAAGTGTCAAATTTTTCTCCATGCATCGTTGTAAAACCAGCTTCAGATGGTACAAGCATTGCTCAAAAGAATCCCCATAAATTGAAAAGTCATCCATGAAAATTTCCAAAAATTTCTCCACCATGTCCGAGAACAGGCTCAACATGCAACGTTGAAACGTTGCTGGAGCATTGCAAAGGCCGAAGGGCATCCTACGGTACGCAAACGTTCCAAAGGGACAGGTGAAGGTAGTCTTATCTTGGTCCTCAGGAGCGATTGGGATTTGGTTATATCCTGAATATCCATCCAGGAAACAGTAATATTCGTGTCCCGCCAATCTCTCCAACATTTGATCGATGAATGGAAGTGGAAAGTGGTCCTTACGTGTGGCGGTGTTTAACTTCCTGTAATCAATACAAACTCGAATCTTCGTTGGAAGACATGTTTGTATCAATTCTTTATTCTCATTCTCCACCACAGTAAATCCAGCTTTCTTAGGCACAGCGTGGACTGGACTTACCCATTGACTATCAGATATGGGATAGATAATCCCATTGTCCAATAGTTTCAAAATCTCAGATCTAACAGCTTCTTGCATAATGGGGTTAAGTCTCCGCTGTGGGTCTCTTTTCGGCTTAGCATCTTCCGTCAGATGAATTCTATGTTGAACAATGGAAGGACTAATCCCTTTGATATCAGCCATGGTCCAACCAATGGCTTCTCTATTTTCCCTTAACACAGTCAGAAGGTCCTCTTCTTGTTGCTCAGTAAGATTGGATGCAATTATTACAGGAAAAGATTCCTCCTCATCCAAGTACTTGTACTTGAGATGATTGGGAAGAGCCTTAAGCTCAGAAGAAGGGAAAGGATCTATAACAGGTTGCTCATGGTGCAAGGGAAGAATAGGTGTGAAATTAGTAGTCCTTTCAACAGTTGATCCAACAATCTGATCAAGAGTTAGGTCATATGACTCCAACTCAAACTCTTCTTCAGACTCATACTCAACCTCCTCCACATGTTCGCTGGTTAACCCCTCTATCAAGTTCACATCAAAAGACTCATTGCTCACATCCCTTGGCTGCTTCCCTAGATGGAAGACATTCACCTCTTTCGTCGTATCTCCGAATGTCAGCCGCATTGATCCATTTTTACAATTGATTATCGCATTCGCAGTGGCTAAGAAAGGACGTCCGAGAATGACGGGTGTTTGCGCTCTGTGATTTTGTACAGGTTGTGTTTCTAAAACAACAAAATCCACGGGGTAAATGAATTCCCCGACCCGTATCAAAACATCTGTAATTTCCCCCTTTGGAATTTTTACAGAGCGGTCAGCCAACTGAATAGTCATCTGGGTAGGACGAAGGTTGCCTAACCCTAACTGCTGATGGACAGAAAAGGGGAGAAGATTGATGCTCGCGCCCAAGTCTAGCAAAGCCCTATTTATGGTGGTCTGCCCTATGATGCAAGAAATGGTAGGGCTCCCTGGATCTTTGTACTTCACAGGGATCGGACCATTGAGCAGTTCACTTAAGTTGGAAGCCAAAAAGACTTTCTTAGGGACATTTGCTTTTCTCTTTTTAGTACACATTTCTTTTAGAAACTTGACGTAAGATGGAACTTGTTGAATGGCATCTAAGAGAGGGACATTGATTTGTACTTGGTTAAATATCTCTCTTATCTTCTCCATGTGAGCATTCATTTTATGATTTGTAAGCCTATTTGGGAATGGGACAACAGGCTTATATGTTTGCTCATCAACTTTCTCTTTTCCTTTAGACTGGGACGTGGATGGTTGTGTGCTTGATGAAGGATTGTCTTGCAAGGGCTGAATTGGAACAGAAGGTGGTGGCATTGGCACAGATTTGGGAGAATGATTTGAAACCTTATTATCTACATGTTTCCCAGACCTAAGGATTTGAATGGCTTGACATTGGCTTTGGCTGGGTCCCAAGTCTTCAACTTCGTGCAGAGGAAAATGGGCTTTGGGATTGGGCACAGGTTGGCTAGGTAGCATTCCTTTTTGTCTTTCAGTCAAAGAGTTAGCCAACTGCCCTATCTGGATTTGCAATTTGTTCATGTCCTGCTGCTGATTGTTCATCATTGCAGCTTGGGTCTTAGATAAGGTCTCTATCATTTTCTCCAACTCAGAAATTTTCTTGTCTGAAGGATTGGGGGGTGGATGCTGTTGATACTGGGGTTGAAAATTTGCTTGGTATGGCACAGGATGTTGATATGACTGGAATCTGGGTAGACTCTGGTATGAATGAATATTTGGTGGGTTCTGGTGGTAAGTCGGTGGATGAGACTGAGCAGGGTATTGTTGTGGAAATGGTTGTCTCGGCTGCTCAGGTCCAGACTGACTCCAAGAGAAGTTTGGATGGTTTCGCCATCCCGGATTATAGGTTTTGGAGTAAGGATTGTAAGTGGGTCTGGTGTATGTGGCATTTGTACTCTCCTGAAACATTTGAGTTTGATAAACTGGACACTCCTCAAACAGATGATTCAGATCATGGCAGTAGGTACAACCCGGATTATCCACAGGTGATGGGTTGACCTGATTCACAGCAGAGTTTTCCCTGGACTCTAGCAATTCAATCCTCTTCATTAATTGTGTTATCTTAGCTTCTGCAGCTATCGAGGATCCTATAGAATGTAAACCAGTTCTGGAAGTTGTGGGTGTGGGTTTCTCAGGACATGACTCCCACTGGATTGTCTTTTCCGCTAAGGCCTCAAAAAGATCCCAACCCTGATCTTCATCTTTCTTTAAGAATTCTCCTTGACACATGGTTTCAAGGAGCGTCTTAGTCTGATAATCAAGCCCATCATAGATAATCTGGCACTGGCGCCATTTTTCTATACCGTGATGGGGACACAGGGCTACTAAGTCTTTGAAGCGCTCAAAATACTTTCAAAATGGTTCATTGGCTTCTTGTTTGAACTGCATTATATTCTTCCTCATAATGGCTGTCTTATGGATAGGATAAATTTTTTAAGAAAGACCTTAACGAAATCATCCCAAGAAGAAATCGAGCTAACTGGGAGATTATAAAGCCACTTCTTAGCGATATCCTTAAGTGCAAAGGGGATGAATCTAAGTCTGACAGCATCATCGGTAAGCTGGGAAATCCTCATCATAAGGCATACTTCTTCAAACTCTCGGATGAAGAAGTATGCATCCTCAGATTCAAGGCCATGGAATCGTGGAAGTATGTTTATGAACTGGGGCTTTAACTCAAAATTATTTCCATTAGTATTTGGGAGGAGAATACAAGATGGAAGTGATGTGCAGATAGGATAGAACTTGTCTTGCAACGATACGTTGTTCGTCATGATTGGAATTGTGTCGAGTGGTGGTATATGTGGCAGTGTAGAAACTCTTACAAGCCTAGCAGAATTCGGATCTCGATACCACTCTTGCATACAATTACACAATCAACGTGCACCTTTCACACAAGCGGAAAATGAAAATAGCAATCAAGAAAAGAAAATCAATCCAAGCTTTCTAGGTTTCCTGGACCTAGACGACTCCTAACGATAGATCGTCCACAGGAGGTTTGATGTGGACTTTGACTATAAGCAAATCAGCCAGGGAAGGGTAAAGTTGTTGGGAGGTTTTCCGTCAGAGACGTTCCTTAATTAAGTAACCAACAACCTTCGGGCTTTCGGCCCTCAACCCCTTTCCTAGACACCGATTTTACAAAAGTCACTTTCCAACACTTTTCCCCCTTAGGATAATCTCCTAAGTGAGTCCGGATGTCCCTAGGGCCAGCGTCTAGCAATTTTTAATTAGAAGCTTAGGATTGTGAGTACGTGGGGAAAATGGTTTGTGGGCTAAGGAAGGGGTGATAAAATCCCCACCTTATCTTTTTTATGGGATTTGCCCTTAGAATCAATTAGTGCAAGTGTACGATATCAACAAACAAGGTTCACTCAAAGCGTAATTAAATCAAACAATGAGTGAGTCCTAGTCTATATGCTATGCTTACGTACCTTGTCCCACGCACTCTTCAACAGTAAAAGTAAAGAAATTGAAAGACACGTGCCTAGAGATGCAAATGTCTAAACAATTTTTTTAACTTGCAACAAATTTTTTACTGTTGATTAGCAGATATCAGGTGAAGCAAACAAGATTTAAAATATAGCAGCAACTGTATTTTTCAGAGAAGCAAGCCCTGCAGAAAACTGGTCAGTAGTGATCTCCTCTTTGCCGCAAATCTGCGGCAAAAGCCCAGAAATTGCGGCAATTTGGAGGGATCCTGGTCTCTGCTTTCGAGAGCAGAGGCCCAGGTCCACTTATATGTCACTGCTATGTAAATTTTGCTGTTTTTTCAACCTGTAACCTGCAACAGAGAAGAGACTTCGTATTAGTTCTTCACTTTTCAACCAAAAACCGTTGCTCTCCCCGGCAACGGCGCCAAAAATTTGATTGGGAAAGAGTTGTGTAGAGTATTAGCACAATATGTAACAAAGGGATGAAGGTTAGAATCCACCTTGGTGCTAAGTCCACTTCACAAATGTATTTAAAGATTGATTTACCCTTTCCAATCTCCGATATAGTAAATGGCTATACCGGGTCGATCTTCCGGGAGAGCTAGCGATGGAAGCGTTACGGTTTTCAAGTGAAGCAAGAAGACGAAGAATCTTCTATGTAATTACACAAGTGCAAGAAGAAAAGAAGTGGTGGTTGTGTGCATCATGGAAAAAGAAACCAAAAAGAACTTGAGTGAAGTGTGTTGTAAAGAAAAAAACTAGTAAAGAAAGTGTTGGAAAAACTTTTAGATGATAAGATACATGGCTAGCTAACTTTACCTCATTGCTAACTTGCTATACTCAATGGTGATGCTTTATTGCCTCGTATTGACTCATTGGCAATTGATATAACTTGCTTGTTTGTTCAAGTTCTTTACCTTCTTGAAGATGAGTGTTCTCTTGTTCTAGCTTGAAGCCTCACAATGAGTCATTGGCTCTCTTAGATAGATGTTCAATTGATGAAATCTAGAAGTGACACTCAAGGATGCTAAAAAGAAGATACAACGTTCATTCAAACATTCAAGACATAACAACAACTAGTAGCTTGAAGTAGGGAAGTTGTTCTTACAAGTAGCATATGGAGGTGAACCATCTTCATGTTCCATCAAGGCTCTTGTTCTAGACAAGGCTCTAAATGAGGCACACATGAGTCATAGGTGGTATGAACAAGCAATTGTCAAGAGAAATCAACTCTACTTTCTTGGTAAGCTATAGAAGTGATCATAATGCAAGTATAAAGAATAGCATCATCCAAGGAGATAGAAGTTAGCTAGGCAAGTTCTTAGCTAGCCATGCAATAAAGATTTAGCTAGCCATTACACTACAAACAACACAACTATTCATGAAGTAAAGCAACAAAACACAAGCAATAGAGATGAACTAGAATCAAAGCAAGAATTTAAAGCAAGGTAAAGTAAAGCATACTAGAGTTTGCAAAGAGATGAATGGAGCTCTTTTGATTAATCCTTGGCCACAAGAATGTCACTTCCTTGGTACAAGCTCTCAAACAGCACTCTCTCTCTCACTTTGTCAAGATCTCTAGGAGGAAGAAGATGAAGTCTAAAAACCTAGGAGGAAGCAAAAATACAAGAATTTTCCCCTATTTTCTTCTCTCTCTTCTCTGTTTTGCGTGTGCAGACCTGGTCCTCTATTTATAGCCATAAGTGAGAAGCTTCGAGAGTCCTGACCGTTACCACAAAATCCGGGCTCCAACGGCCTCCAAACGGCCGCAGATCCGCGGGAAAATCCCCGTTTTGGCGGCAAAATCTGGGCCGTTGAGCCCAGATTTTCTGTTACGATCTGGTTGTTAGTTGGTTAGCCACGTGGCCTTCTGGAATCTTCAATGGGCGCGCGGATCTCAACTGAATCCAAATTTAAATCTTGGCTCTTTTGGGATTATGGATTTAATCACTTTAATTATTGCTAATTAAAGTGATTAATTGGCTTCTTCTCTTTTAAGTTGTGGACCTGTAAAAATAGAGAGAAAATGGGTGAGAAATCACATATTATTTACAAAATGCAAAGTATGGAAGTGGTAAAATATGTAAATATGTAGAACAATCAACTGACCGGTTGAACGGGATGCACGACGTGCACAGGCGTAGCGCGATCGACTGCCCGGTCGACCGTAGTAAGGAGAACAATCAACCGGAACGGCTACCCAACTGGCATGCCCAAGTTTCTGTTGGGTCCGGTCAACTGACCGGTCGGCTGAAAGGATGGGTCGATCGACTGCCCGGCCGGCCGGCAAACGAGTCAGCTTCTCCTAATGGGATTCGAACTTCGTTTCTGAAAAGTAGTTGAATCCAATTATAGTTTCCTAAAACTTTGAGATTCTCTGGCTATAAATAAAGGGGTAGAGCCCTATGAATTGTATCCCTTGGAAAAACTTGTATTGATTATTGAATCAATAAAATCTCTCTCTCCTTTACCTCGAGGACGTAAGCAATTGTCGAACCTCGTTAATTATTGTGTTTGACTTTCTCCCTTGTTTATTATTCTTATCTTTTGAGTATTTCTCCGGTGCATCTCTATCATTGATTGAGGGTTTCTCAATTGAGTTGTTACCAGGACGCACGCAACACCTACCACACAAATTTAGATTACAAAAAAAATTCATATCCCTTACTGCCTTTTGGTGAAGAGAAGGGGGTAGTTAAAAGTAATGATAGACTCTGACACACAGGATTTTAGAAATCCAAAAAACAATAAGGAGCTAGTAGGAATTCCAAAGATTCTTGGAGAGAACACATTAATTGTTCCCATGTCTAAAAGCCAACTAAAAAGATAACTAATCACTACTCTTAACATCTCCCTTCAAACCTGAACTGGTTCATGTGTGTGAGTCACAAACACACATACTTTGAGAAGGTCAATCCCGCGTTGACACGTAAGATTGGCCTTTTTATAATATTGTATGGCTCACACTTCTTGCAATATTATAATAGGATCAATCATATATGTCAATACTGAATGGACCCTCTTAAAGTATGTGTATATGAGCTACACACAAGAATCAAACCCCTTCAAACCCAAAGGTACGTAAGGCCACAAAAGTCTAAAAGCTACCTAATAAGATGACTAATCCTACTAACTACTAAAAGCTACCTAATAAGATGACTAATCCTACTAACTACTCCCCGCAAACTGAAGATGAGTAAGCCATGAGTTCATACAAAGTCAATCTCCCAACATGCCAAGCAAATCCACCAGAAAGAACTCCAAGAAGCTGCTTGGATTCAAAAAAGTGGGCAGAAGTGATGAAGTGTTAATTTTTCACTTCCATTGTTCATCCAAACACTGGAAAAGAAAATAGGAAAACGCTTCCTTCTCTCTTTTCCTTTTTACACAACTATTTCCTCACTTTCAGTATGCTACAGTTAATTTTGAGGAAATGTGAATCTCATTTGTAATAAGTTGTAACTCAAAACAGTTAATTTTATGGTCATGTAAATCTCACTTGCATTCTAATTAAAGTCCAATTTTTTTATAATTAATTTTTATTTTAATATTATTTTACGGTCAATTTTGTGGTCACTTTTATATTTTCACTTTCACGTTACTAATCAAATAGTAGAAAATACAATATATTTTTTCACTTTCACTTCTCAACTACCAACCAAACACCGTAAAAAATATACACAAATTTTCATTTTTCAAAAAGGAAAAATAAAGCTACTTCTCACTGTCTTACTTCCACCCACTTCCTGGAATCCAAACAGCTCCCATGTAAAAACACGGGAATATGCCGATCCTTGAAACATGTCATCGAAAGTTAATTATAAAGAAGAAGCCATATTTAAATCAATCAAATAAGTTCGATAAATCAATCGCCCCCCCGCCCCCCCCCCCCCCCCCCCCCCCCCCCCCCCCCCCCCAAAAAAAAAAAAAAATCAATTTCAGCGGCAGAAAATCAATTTCGATGAGCTGCCGGCCCTCTCAGAGTCTCAGCCGACCGTACGCGTCTGTGATACCTTTTCACTTACACATGAATACAGCAGTTAACGTTAATTTGTGAGCCAAGACCAGAGGCAGCAACTGTGAGGGCAAAAGCCAATGTGGTCCGGTGACTGCTACAACAACCCCCTCACCTCGAGGGAAATGAAACCTAAGCGTACGTAGCACACAAACAAGGTAGCAATTGCTCGTGTGTCATCACTGTCATGCACCTTGTCCTCCACCCAGCAACCCAAACAAGTGTCACGTGCTCACCATCTCTCTCTCTCTCTCTCTCTCTCTCTCCCTCCCTCTCTCTCTCTCTCCCTCCCTCACCCAATCAATGAGATGCATACAATTTGTGTTTGTGAGGAGAGCAGACCACACTGATAACTGAGTGGGCTCTCTCCCGTCTCCCTTGTGATCATAAGATGATCCAGATTTAGCCCATTTAATTGATCTATCCATTACATTACACAACACATGAGCGTGCAAAGCAAGCAGTACCCATGTGAGCTAAATGACAATGACACTCACAGCCACAACAAGAAGCACTCATTTTAAATGAATTTTGTGAGGGAAAGGATTTTTTGTTTGATTAACACTACTGGTAGTCTCTTTAACTATATGAGAAGATAATAATAATAATAATAATTTTGTTCCATGGATGCATGGATCCAAATGCAAATCAAGTAGAAATACAAATTGAGTTACTGATCTCTAGCTAGCTTTACCCTGAGATTTGTATTTGTTGTTGAGGCGAGTGCGTGCGGTGGTGTGGGAGGGATGTCTGCCACAAGTTGATGTCTGGTCGGCCGAGACCCTGACATGATTTCTGTTTTTTTAGGCTGTCGCCGTGCCCCAATGAGAAGCCACCACTGAACTGCATTGCATTGTCCTCCCTCTCCCCTCATCGGTTTTAGTTCTAAATTCTTTTAATTTTTATTGTCCTTTTCCCAAAGTGAAGTGCATGCTCACTCAACACCAGATTCAGATGATGAATGATGAAGAAGTGAACACTTTTAACATTTTGCTTTTGTACCAGACTGATCCTAATGATGCCCCTCTTGTGCTTGTGCTAGCTTTTTGCCTTCTTTTTACATCCTGGCACGCATCTCACCCTGGCAACTACTTTCCTGCTGTTCTCTCTCCTTCTCTCTTTTTCTATTCTCATTCTTGTTCTTCTTCTCTGCATGTATTGAGATCAGCTATGTGTCGGCTAAAGTGAATGTCCCATCTCTCTTTCTCCATCAACTTGAATGATGGATGGAGCCTCCTCAAGCTTCTTCATCTCTTTACTTGATTCGATTCTATGGATCCAATATCTTTGATACAAACATACAACAACAGTAAGCCCACTTCTTGCTGGTGCTGCTCTCTAGACTGCATGGATCTGATTTTAGCAACATTCTAGTGAAGGTAAGGTTTTGATCTAGTTAGAAGGAAATAGGTCAAATATACAACATATCAACATTCTAAATATTTTCTCATGTATTGGTATCTATTTTAATTCTTTCTAAAAGAAATGGAATCTCTTCAATCTTAAAGTGGAAAAATGATAAGGCATCAAATAGTCATGCCGTGCATGGGTATCGGTACTAAGCAGACCCAAGACTCGTCCACGACTCAAAAACTAAGGGAGTCTGTACTTTGAACCTTAACCTTGTATCAAGAGAGGTTTGGAGAGAGACTGCGCTTCTTCAAGCATCGATTTATGGGTTTGTTTGGCTGACTCCTACCTATTATCCCCGCAGTTGGCCCTATGATCAGGCCCGGGATGTGCTTCCTCGAGGTCCCCCGGTCGAAACCTTGTGAGATGACATTGCCCAGTTGGATTCTCTTTAAAAGTAAAAAAAAAAAAAAAAAAAAAAAATCTATTAGACTCACTCTCTAAACTGTTTTATGGTTATTGTTATTATTGTTGCTGTTATCATTTGTTGGAAAATAAGTTATAGCAGCAGAATACAGTGATCTTTTTGGAATTGCTGTAATACTAAATTTTAATAATCATCAAAAATACTTGAAACCGTTTTCATGAAGTGGAACCAAGTAACCACATCTCAAGAGCCCCAAATCTCAAAGAACAGCCATCAAACTCCCAAAAATCTGTCACCGTGCACGCATTATCAAGATCATCACCTCTGCTTGCTTTCCCCAAGCAAAAATCTTGATGATTAATTTTGACCTAATTACTGGAAAAGGTTAGCCCTTGGACCACAACACAACCCATGTGAAGAGTCACAGAATTCGACAGTGTTTTCAATCCTGAAGAGGGCATTTGGGACGCACAATTGAATTGGTTGCCATGATGCTTGTTTGGCCCACGCTCAACTCATGCATTGTCTTCTCGCAATTGGAACTGAGTTCATCACAGTCACACTGTGGTCCACGTTAATTTCGCTAAATAATTCAGAGCCCAGGGCCCAACAATCCACCATTGGATTCAATGACTCTCACTTGTCATCATCACCAAGCTTCCAGTCAACAGATACTACAACTCTTCTGTTCTCAATTGGTTGTTACAGTTCGCGTGGTTCATTCTTTAAACTGAGACTTGAGGTTTTTTTTATTTTTTTATTTTTTATTTTAATTTATTATATATATATATATATATATATATATATATATATATATATATATATATATATATATATATATATATATATATTAGTGTCTCCTTGTGATGATTTTAGAATTCCTGTATTTGATAAGATAAAACTGTAAATTTTGAATTACATTGTTTGGGTAACTTAATAATATCGTTTTCTTTTCCTTTGTTTGATGTAGATGTACTGAAAGTAACAGTATACTTGAAATTCAAACAATTTATGACTGAGTTCTCGTTCCACGTAGTAGAAAAAAAACTGTAAGTGAAAATCTTGTAATTGCAAATATATATCTCTAAATCATATCTATTATTGTTAACCTCAGAATAAAAAGTGGTGTGTAGATGTGCCATGTCATGTTTGTTAATTATCCTTTTTTTATTTGTATTGTTGAATTATGTGACTTAATATAAAAACTTGATGCACGAAAAAAAAAATTATTAATTGCTTACAGAAATTTTGAATTTACAAAGAAATCAACGTTAAAGATGAAGCAAATTGCGAGTGAAATAGTTCACACATTTTTAGAAAAACCACAAAATTTTATGCATTTTTATTCTTAAATGCAGGTGCCAGAAAACTAGTGTGTTATTGACGATAAGACTATTTGTTTTTACTCGAAAATGGAAAATAATTTGTTATTTAAATGAATAGAAAGGACAAGATATTTCTCTAGGGCATGTTTGTTTGTTGGAAAATGATCAAGAAAGTGAGATTTTTCGTGCACGGGCGTTTCCCAACATAGTTGTTTGTTTCATGGAAAAAAAAGTGAGTTGATAGTGAATGAGAGTAAAATAGTCAAGTTTCTGATTGGCCGTCAAACTAAAAATTTTCCAGCGGAGGCCTGACAGCCGTCAGTTTTTTTTAGACCTGTTTCCTTACCAAACACAGGCCCTAAATCCAAGCAAAATTTGCCACCAACAGACATATTTAATTTATTTCAAAAATGTTGCTTTCCTTTTTCCTTCCCCAACCCAACTTATGTGGTCCAATGGGCCGTGTGAGGACCATATGAATGAATCCGCAGCTGATCTATCTGTTTCCGTCCATGGGCCCAGCTGCCGCAGTATGCTCGTTCAGCGCAAATGGGCCAAGTTTAATGATCTTCACAAAATAATGAGCGCTCTTGTTTAAAATAGTTGGTCTGCGTCGTCCTCGCTAAATTTCTAGCAAAAACCACAAAGAAAAATAAAATAAAAGAAAATAATAATAATAATAATAATAATAGTAACAACAAGAAGACGAAGAAAAGAAAAAATAAAATAGACAAATGATGATGATGACGATTCGTGGAGTGCTCGTTGTAGGCTCCTAACGTTGGGGTGAAGAAAATCTGCGTAATTATCCATATAAAAAAGAATACCAATTAACAAGATATGAAAAATTTAATTATAAGGGGGAGAGGAGAGAGGAGAGAGGAGAGAGGCAGAGAAAATTAAAAAAAAAGTTTTATTTGTCCGGGGTTGACAACCCCGGACAAATTGAAATTTATAAAAAAACAATAATTAGCCTTGTCCGGGGTTGGGAACCCCGGACAAGTGACAATTAAAACAAAAAAAAAAAAAAAAAAAAAAAAGCAAGGCAATAGACAAAATTTGGCAACCCCATACACAGAGGAAATTTGGTTTGTTCGGAGTTGACAACTCTGAAAGAACAAAAAAATGATCTCACTGTGCGCAGGTGCCACGCTAGAGAGGCGAATCGCCTCGCCACTGATGTGGACGGTGAGAAGTAAATTTTTGGAATTAGTTGAGGGGAGGTTAATTTTTAGAATTATTTATTAAATAGGGTTTTTTTTTATTTTAAAAATGCCCTAGTTTATGACCAAGCTACTAATACTATCTCCCATATTTCTTTCTTCCCTCATGGGAAAGGTTTTCTAGACAATCTTTGCAAAGCAAAAGAACAACAAATTGCAGTCATTCATCTGAATGGTTATGAACTTGCAAATATTATAGTTATTCTTGTGATTGGTTGCAATTTGCCTAGACAAAATAATAGTCAATTTGTGTCACTGGGGCCTAACTTAATGGTAAAATGAGAGTTAGTAAAATTAAGCATTATCTGCACCCCTTTCACTGCTTGAATCTGAGTCTGGGACTCTCATCACAGAACACAACAAACTGAGACTCATCTCAAAAAAAAAAAAACAAGCTGCTGCTGGGACTGGTACCAGAACAACATTAATACTAACAACATATACTGAAAGCAGCAATAACAACAATATGAACTGTAATAATAATTCATGGGTGTTAACAATGGTCAATAGAACCAAATGAACTTATCTGACAATGGAATGAATTTTCCTTCTTTACAAGGTACAAACTATAACTGACTAAAAGGAAGAATTGTGCCAAAACACAGATACCAGAATACATGAGCATAACATTCGAAAAAAAGTCTACTTATTGCAAAACACATTACGGTATCAAGACAGGATTATAGCTTTCTCATATACTGATGTTGTAATATTGTGCAACAATTCATAAAAGCCACATTTAATTACCAAGGATACTCCATGGTGGGTCTCTTGGAAACTTTCTGAAGTTGAGAAATTGGGCCCATAACATCAATCTGAACAAGAAAGGAAATTCAGTGAGCACTGAAATATTGGAGTGTTAATTTTGTACTAGTATCCAGTATTTTATGTGTTAAAAGCATTTATTTCAATTAAGTACACAATAAAGAGAAATTTAAACTGAATACATCCACATGCCCGTGCACGCAACTGGGCTCGTGTGCACACACTCAAAAAGTTGTGCTCATGCGCACCGCATGCATATTCTTCTGTGAGACTATGTGATGCATATACATTCATTCTTCGAGATGTATTAATGAAGTATATGAAGATGGAAAGAGGAGCATCATGCTTATCTGTCTAGATGCATTTATCAAAAATATCAGTTTCAACATTTTTTTCCCCTCCATAGAGAAGAAGCTATGGAGCACAATTTTAGATCAAGAAGGCTACATGGATGCTTGCCAACCCTTGAAACATCAAGTCTGATGATGGCCAACAGAAGGGTACTCATCATAAAACCCTGAGGGTGAGCTCAAAAGCAGGAATACTTATTTGTTAACACAGTTGAAGCTCATGTAACTACAAAGATGCTCCTCAAAATCCTATTAAGCTAAAAGAAGACTACATATGGAAGGAAAAAAATAACAAGTTCTGCTGACAGGCGCAACATTCATTATTGAGGCACAAAGTTAGCCCAAAACAATATCAAAGCACTTATGTACTCGTATACATGCATTTCTACATGAGTTTTAAAGTTTTATGTTAGCATAAACCTAGAGGGCCAGTAACATGCAATATTTCACCCACACAGCTCAATTTCTAATCCTAAATCTTTCATTCAAACAATGCTAGGCTAGAAGCAACAGAAATGCAAGTCATGAATCTAGTCAATATTAACTGGATTTCAGGTCTCAAAAAACTTTTATTGACAATTCAAGATGACATTAGGATGAAAAGTGCAATGCAAGTATTCAGCAAAAAAGCAATCAGCAGATGTAGTGGCAGAGGCAGGATCCTCTTGACTCCCAGCTACTCTCTATTAATTAAACCAGCTGTTGTATGATGGACCTCAGAGTAAATTCTAACATCTTGTTTCTACTTTCTACAAACTGAAAATGAGGATTGCTTCTTCGTTTTTTTTACTAATTTTAGGGGGTGGGGGTGGGGGTTGGGGGAAAAACAAGAGGATGGCTGTCAATGAGAGAGAAGAAAACTTGAATGCTAAGTATGCCTGCACTATATATATTAGAGATGACATATAACGTGCAACATGTGAATGGTGCCAGATGCACATCACTAAATAGTACTGGCTAAATTTCCTCACACACTAAACATACTCTGACATATAAACTTATATTTCCTCAGTCATCTGAACCAGTCCCAACAGTAGGAGCACCAGTTTGCAACCCTGCTACTAGTACTGGAGCTTCTGTTGCAGCCATGGAACACTGCCGAGTCTACAATGCAAACAATGTTAATGCAGCCTAATCATGAACCAGAAGATGTGCATCGGAGGCTGAGACCACCAAGAAGCTTTACATTGCACTATTACAAATAAAGGATACAAATATGACATGATACATGTATGCGGATGCGACTAATCTTCAAAATCTAGGATACAAATACACTGTAAATACGAGAATGATAAAGAATAATAAAGTTAAATGTGAATGTAAGTTGGTAGTTATTTACTTAAAACACAGGTAATGCAATATTCCCAAGTAAATCAATGAGAATTATATCATTCTTTGTTGAGAAAGTGGAAAGTTATATAAATGCATCTACAAGTCAAATGGAACGATTATCCCACAACTCATGCATTATGCTTTCAACTTCTTGTATCTTGTATATATCATACATTTCAGGATACCCCCAGGAGTATCCAACAAGTGTCCATCAAGTATCCAAGTATCAAATATCAGACAAATATCGAACATGAATACATCTTTTATATCGAAGTATAAGTGCAACATAGAAAGAAGGCTAAGGCGTGAAGAGCAAAAGGCTGAGTCGGTTTAAGAAAAGAGGAAATGCTTGGAGACGAAGTATACGGGACCCCCAATAAGCTACAATAAATTTGCATTGTAATCATTGGTATGAGGCATGATATGAAAATTACATCATTATTAGTGGGGGGGGTGGGGGGGGGGGGGGGGGGGGGGGTGGGGGTTGGGGGGGGAGAGGAGGGGGGGTGGGTTTGAGAACAAAAAACTAAGGAGATCTCAACAAGGATAGGTAAAGGTATATTTGGGCAGCAGGGTTCAATTAGACTGGAATAGATTGTATCCTCCTGAAGAGTGGGGAGCCATGAGTCTGGAAAGACTTTTCACTTAAGATGATGTCAAAGAAGTTGTCTTTGCTACGAGTGGAGATAAGGCACCTGGATCTGATTGTTTTCCTGCTCTATTTTTTCTGGAGTTTTGGATGTCATTAAGCCGGAGGTGATGGATATTTTTCAGGAATTTTATATGGGAAAAAATTAGATATTGCTCGATTGAACTATGCATTTGCAGTCTTGATTCCTAAGAAGGTTGGAGCTAATAAAGTTCAGGAGTATAGACCCATTAGTTTGCTTAATGTGATCTATAAAATAATCACAAAAGTGCATACTAATAGGCTTAATCCCAAATTAGCTCAGTTGGTTGATGTTGCTTAGTCAGGATTCATTCATGGTAAATATATTTTAGATGGTGTTGTTGTGCAGGAGAGTATAGCTGGCTATTCTAATAAGTTGGCTGGAGGTATCTTATTGAAGCTTGACTTTGCCAAGGCTTACGATATGTTAGATTTGGGTTTTGTTTTAGAAGCCTTGAGAGCCAGAGGTTTTGATCCTAAATAGATGTTTTGGATTGAATCTTGTTTGCAAGGTGACAAATCACAAGTGTTAATTAATGGCCAGTCAGATAGATGTATTCTTTCTAAGAGGGGTCTTAGACAGGGAGATCCTTTGTCTCCTTTACTTTTTGTGGTTGTTGTTGATGCTTTACTAAAATGTTACAGTTAGCTATTTCCTCTGTTCTGATTGAAGGTTTGAATCCTTCAAATTTTGATCCTAAGGTCAATTGCATTCAACATGCAGATGATACTATTCTCTTTGGTAAAGATGATATGGATCAATTGAGGGTATTAAAATTATTCTTATATGGTTTTGAGTTGGCTTTTGAACTTCAAATTAATTCTATGCTAAATTGTCAAATAGTTCCTATTACATATTTAGGCATACCGCTTAGACCTATTGTTGAGGTGAAGAAGATGAAGAGAAAATCATGCACTCTCAATTAGGGTGTGGTAGTTTATTTATAGAGAAAAAATACATGTTCTAATAAAATTAGGCGAATACACAGTGTCCTACTTGAAGTAGAAGAATTCAGAAAAAAATATTTCTACTCTAATGCTCCCCCTCAAGCTGGAGCATAGATGTCAATTATGCCCAGCTTGCTACACAAAATTAAAAAACTTTATAGATAAGGCATTAGTGAAAAAATCTCTAAGTTGAAAACTCGATATAACGAACGAAGTGACTATCCGATGAGTCATCATCATGTCTCTGATATAGTGACAGTCGACTTTAATATACTTTGTTCGCTCATAAAAATAAGATTATTGACAATATACATGGCCGCTTGATTATAACAATACATCATCATTGGTTTGTTGTAGATGACGCTCATTTTTGAAAGAAAAGATTGAATCCACATCAATTCACGAGCTGTATGAGTCTGGCTCTATACTCAACCTCAGTGCTAGTCGAGCAACAATAATTTATTTTTACATCGCCATGTCACCAAATTGCCAACAACAAAAGTGCAATAATCAGTAATAGAATGACAATCAATAGGAAGACCAGCGCATTCAGTTTCAGAATATCCTACAATATCTAAATGAGGAAAAGACGATAATATAACCTTTTATCTGAAGCCCCTTTAAGATACCGCAAGATACGACAAGCAGTAGTTCAATGAAGCTGATACGAACTCTGCATATATCGACTTAAGATACCCACAACAAATATAATATCATAGTTAAGTTACCAATCAATCATATGTACTTTCCGAGATAAGCAAGTGGCTCTCCTAGATTTTGATCAAAACGAATTTTAGGATCCATGAGAGTATCAATAGGTTTAGATCCTAATATACCAGTTTCTTTGAACAAATCTTTTCTTTGAGACAAAGAAAGACCTTTTGGACAGCGAGCAACCTCGAACCGCAGCCGCTCTCGCCCTATCTTCTTCTCTCCTATCACCTGCCATTATCTGTTCCTCAATCTTCTTCACCTGCAACCGCATCTTCTTCCGTTATCTACTGCCACCAACACCACCTGGTTCCTCTTCATCGACAGCAAACCCTGACCCATCTGTAAATATTGTCTCCGCCTCTGCACTCATGTGAAGCCACTGGTGCCTCTATTCTGATCTACAACCACCATTGCAGCCTCTTGTCCACTGCCTCTGGCCTCATCTGCAGCCACCACTCCTGCCTATGTACTCATCTGCAGCCATCGCTGCCTCTATCCTCATCTACAGCTATTGTTGATTGCTGTTCTGGCTATCTACTGATGCAAATTGTTGTTCTATTTATTACCAATTGCAGTTCTGGTATTATTCTGTTCTCTGGATGTTGAAGCTTTGTATTTCTGCTAATTGGTGCAGCTATGGTTAAACTACTATTACTGTTGACATCTAGATGCCATCTATTGAGTACTGTTGGACTGGAACTTGCCGACTGTCTTTATTGGCTCTTTTACTGGCTGGAATGCAATCAGTTGTTGAATACTACTGCTGCCACTGATGCTATGTTCTACTAGAATATTGTTGATTATGCTCTTGGCTACTCTATATTGCTGATGAAGTTCATTGCATCTGCTGATTATATCTCCTAATTTTGAACTTACTTGCTACTAATTTATCTGCTTGTGTGTTCTTTCTATTGCTATATATATCTATTATGGCTGAGTATAAGGGTGGTTGAGGTAACACTTATCGAGGCTGCGGTAGTATGCCTTTTCATAGTCATGATTTATCCACAAGAGGCTGAGTTTTTGGTTGCGATCAGGTACTTCTCGAAAATGTACTCATTATAACCTAACCAATCACTTATTGACCGATGTTGGGAGTTTTATGGAAAACCTTCCTGACCTTCTCGAGCTGCTTTTTTGTGTGGTACTACTAAATCATCTATTGCACATGACTCTAATACTCTTGATACTTCCGCTGACGAATCGTGACTCTATCAAAATCTAAATATGACTCTCTGATTCAAAAGATGCATTCAGTCTCTACTTTAGATATTGCTATCCTGCCATATCCAGATATTTCTTATTTAGTGAGTTCATCACTTATCTTGGACCATTGATTCTGATGTGTCAACCCACATAACTGGTAAATGTACAGTTTTTTTACTTTTCACACAACATCCTCTATCCCTTCTATAGTTATTATTGATGATAATTTCAAACGTAGTACTGGCATTGGCAATCTCACTTCTCTCGCATTCACTGATGTTAATTATATTCCACAAGTTCTTTTTAATCTTGTATAAGTGAGTCGTTTGACCAAAGTTCTTCGTTTTCTATAACTTTTTCTTTGTCATCATGTATGGACCTTCAGATGAAGAAGGTGGACTGGTGAGGAGTATGAGCAGGATGATTTATATTATCTTTTATGCAATAATCAACCTAAAGTGGGCATTTTTCTATGTGCTTTGTCTTACTATGTTGATTTGCATTTTTAGTCATATGCATAGTACTAGTATTATCACAAAATATCTTAATATGATCATAATGTAAATCATAGTCAAGGAGAGTATGTTTCATCCAAAGAACTTGTGCACAACAAGCCCCAGCCGCAACATACTCCACCTCAGCGGTTGAGAGGGCTACATAATTTTGTTTCTTAGAAGACCATGAAATAAGACAATTTTCTAGAAGCTGACAAGTTTCACTTGTACTCTTCCTATCCACTCTACAACCGGCATAGTCAGCATCCGAAAAAACTCGTCATGAAAAACTGTCCAGTCTTTGGATACCACAAGCCCATTCCAATAGTACCCTTAAGATATCTAATAATGTATTTTACTGCAATCAAGTGGAACTCTTTAGTACAAGATTGGAATTTAGCACATACACATACACTAAACATGATATCCGGCCTACTAGCCGTTAAATAAAGTAGACTAACAATCATATTTCTATAAAGTTTAATGTCTAAATTTATACCGTATTCATCATTGCCAAGTTTTGTTGTGGTAGCCATGAGAGTTTTGCTTGTCTTTGCTCCTTCAAATCCAAATTTCTTGATGAGTTCCCTTGTGTACTTGGCAAGATTTATAAAAATTCCATCACTCCACTACTTGATTTGTAGTCCAAGGAAGTAGTTTAGCTTGCCCTTCATAGACATCTCAAACTTATTCTTCATGCATGATTCAAAATCTTTACAAAGCTTTTCATTAGTAGATCCAAATATAATATCATCAACATAAATTTGAACAAAAAAAATGTCACTATCTACATGTTTTGTAAAAAAAGTGGTATCTATTTTACCTTTTACAAAACCATTTGAAATAAAAAATATTGAAAGTCTTTCATACCAAGCTCTAGGAGCTGGTTTTAAACCATATAAAGTTTTGTCTAATTTAAAAACAAAATTCGGATGTGTAGGATCAACCAAACCGGGGGGTTGATCAACATACACTTCATCTTCAATAAAATCATTTAAAAATGCGCTTTTGACATCCATTTAAAAATGTTTGAAATCTTTATAAGAAGCAAAAGCAAGGGTAATCCGTACGGCTTCAAGCCGTGCTACGGATGCAAAGATTTTCTCAAAAGCAATACCTTCGATTTGGGTGTAATCTTGGGCCACTAACCTAACTTTATTCCTAACAACATTACCCGACTAATCCAACTTGATCCTAAAAATTTATTTAGTACCAATTGTTGGTCTATTATGGGGTCTAGGAACAAGGTGCCAAACTTGACTGTGCTCAAATTGATTGAGCTTTATTTCCATTGCAAGGAACCAATGTGAGCCGCCCTCGGCTTCGAGAATGTTCTTTGGTTCAATATGAGAAATAAAAGCAAAATGGCCACAAAAATAATGAAGTTTAGAGCGAGTAGTTACCCCCTTTGATACATCACCTATGATAAGTTTCTTGGGATAACTTGTAGCGAATCTCCAATCTTTTGAAAGTAGTAGTGTTGGTGCCACTTCAACCTCTTGAACTTCACCTTGTTTATCAAGTTTTGGCTTATGTTCTTGGATATGTGAGTCCTTCGAAGTTACTTTCCATGTCTTCACCTAAATAATCAATATCTATAACATTTTAAAAAAAGCATTAGATTCTTCAAACTTAACATGCATAAATTCTTCAATTATCAACGTAGATTTATTGAAGATTCTATAAGCCTTACTAGTGTTAGAATAACCAACAAAAATAGCTTCAAAAACTTTAGCATCAAATTTACCTAAGTTATCTTTGGTGTTTAAAACAAAATATTTGTATCCAAAAACTCTAAAGTAAGAAATATTAGGCTTTCTCAAACAGTAAATTTCAAAAGAAGTTTTGAAAGTATATTTATAAAAATAAATTCTATTTGATATATAACATGAAGTGTCTACGGCCTTGGCCCATAAATATTGAGGGAGTCCATATTCATTAATCATTATCCTAACTATTTTTTGAAGAGTACGATTCTTCCTTTCAGCGACTCCATTTTATTGTGGAGTTTTAGGACAAGATAATTCATGCCTAATTTTATTTTCTTCACAATAAGTGATAAAAGAATGGTTAATGAATTCACCACCTCTATCACTTCTTTACGCAAAATCGAATTTTTTTTCTTATTCAACCCTTTTTCTAAAAACATTAAAATGCGAAAAAGCTTGATCTTTATGTTCAAAAAAGGAAACCCATGTAAAACGAGAAAAATCGTCAACCACTACAAAAACAAAACGGTTTCCATTTAAACTCTTGATTTTAGTAGGACCAAACAAATTCATGTGGATTAACTCTAATGGTCTAGATGTCATGATATCTTTCATTGATTTGAAAGAGGACTTGGTTTGTTTCTCAAGTTGGCACGCATCACAAATGCGGTTCTTTTCAAACTTCAAGTAAGGAATACCCTTCACCATTTCCTTAGAGTTAATTCTAGATAGATGATCGAAAGATACGTGGCCTAATATTCTATGCCATAACTAAGAATTCTCATTGAAAACATTTAAAAATGTAGCATTGCAATCTAAATTTAACATATTAATAATATATACATTATTTTCACAAAATCTTGAAAGAATGCAAGCATCGGTTTTACCATCTAATACATTGTAAGAAGAATCATCAAAAATAACTTTGAAACCTCGATCACATAGTTGACTAATACTCAAGAGGTTATGTTTGAGTCCATCAACTAAAACAACACTTTCAATCAATGGAGATGAACCAATTTTAATGTTACCTATACTGATAATGTTACCCTTTGAGTCATTATTGAAGGTGACAGTGCTACCTTCATGATACCTTGATAGGCTTGCAGAATTATTGATGTCCCAAGTCATGTGTCTTGAGCAACCGCTATCAAGATACTACGCTCCTTACGTCTTGAAGCCTTAGTGTGTACCTACACAAATAATGAAGTTGTTGATTTTGGTACCCATATTTTCTTGGGTCTTATGATGTTAGCACTTCGAACCCAAATATGATTATTAGAACCAGTTATACGATCAAAACAAAATTTAGCTAAGTGACCCTTTCGGCCACAATAAGTACATGAATAAACTCTATCATACATGAATGCATGTGAATATAATTCTTTGAAGAATTTTCTTAGAAAACATGGCCTCTAATTTAGCTTTATCAAACTCACATTTCTTTAAAATATTTCCCAAAGTGTTGATTTTAATTTTTAAAGTAGAAATTTTATTTTCATCAATCATGAGAAACTTTGCTTTACATGAAATGTTGTATGCATCAAAATCTTTTTGTGTGGATAAAAGAATGGAAGATAAATCATCCTTTTCTTTAGAAAGGGTGATAATTTTATTTTGAAGAACTTCATTTTTCTTTTTCGTTTTTAGATATTTTTTCTTTAGAAAATCATAATTATTTGAAAGTTCTACAAATGCATCTCCTAATTCATCTATAGTCAAATCACAATCATCAAGGGATGGTTCAGAAGTTACCTTAATTGTGTTATCATTTGCCATGAAACACACGTTTGTCGTGTCCACCTCCTCTTCGGATTCACTTTCTGATTCCATGTAGATTTGAGAGCTTTCTTCTTAAATGGCTTTTTTAGCTTGTTTGAGGAAGATGGCTTGTTTTATTGGCCTAAAGGCCCATCACTCTAGTTTTGATGAAGATTAACTCATGTAGTTATAGTACTAATGATCTTGTGTTTAATTAGTCTCAGATATATGATCAATATCTTTGTAGGTGTTTAGCTTCAACAAAGGATTTCAAGTCAAGTTTTGAAACTCGCACGTGTTGATTCAAGAGCTTGTGCATCAAGAACACATCAAGTACTCAAGAGGAGTCTAGCTCATTAGATCATGATTTGGACTAAGTCAAGAAGGAGAAGAAGATTTTGAAGTGAAGACCTTCAAGAGAAGACTTGTGTCTAGGTTTTTTTTAGTAACATTTTACTTTTAGATAAAATGTAAAGGATAGATTAGTTGGTGGATTGCTCAAGTATCATATACACTCACACACAAGATTTAGATAATTTTTTATAAAGAGTTTTCATTTTAGAAAAATACCGTTTTGATTTTTGGAGCTTCATATATACATGTGTTTTAACCAAAACTATTTTAAAGCTTAATGTCAAAAACATAGATATTTCATCATATATGTGTAGTGGATTATATCCATACACACTAAGCTTTAAAGGTGTTTAAAATATCTTGTTTTGTATTTGGAGAAGTTTTGAAAAAATCAATTTGGAAAAATACGGATTTTGTTTAAAGCCAAAATTTCCATAACACAAAAATAGTTCAAAATGTTTGTAACATGTTTTGATTTTACTCAAACATGTTTGTATATCAAAGTATAATACTGAACTTATTTTTATAGATTTTTGTGGATTTATGAGATTTTATTGAAGTAAAAAGACCAAGTTTTTAAATCCCCAAAACATGTTTTCTGGCCTTCTGCCGGTCGACCACACGGTTGACCGAGACAGAGGTCGGTTGATCAGGCGATCGACCGACGTGCACAAAACGTGCACAGGTTGGGCCGGTCGACCCACGGTCGGTCGCCAGAGAGCGTCTGCTCTCTGGAAATGGCCCGGTCGACCGGGCGATCGACCGCTGGGCCATTGCCCAGTTGGCGGTAGACCGCCAGTCGACCGACCTGTTGGCCCAGAGGCTTTCCACTCTAATTTTGATGATGATTAACTCATGTAGTTATAGTTTACTAATAATCTTATGATATTTAGTTTCAAATATTTGATCAAGATATTAGTAGGTGATTAGCTTCAACAAAGGTGTTTGGAGCTTTCACATGGTGATTCAAGAGCTCGAGCGTCAAGTTTATATCTAGCACTCGGTTAGAGTCAAGCTCGGTGAATCGTGTTTGGATCGAGTCGACTTGAAGACAGAGTTCGTCAGGAAGGCTTCAGTTTGTTTTAGAATAGTTACTTTAGATCCATTGTTAAAGATTAGATAGTGTGATATGCTCAAGTTCACAACACACACACGTTACGTGTTTTTGTTTTTTGTTTTCGATTTAACCGATCTTGGTTTTCATGAATAGATAGAACCAAAACAAGTTTACATGGTTTAATGTATATTAGATTTGTTCTATATACATCTATGCTTCAACTATTTAAACAAACTTAGTTTGATAGTCTATTTCATGAGTTTGGAGTTTGGTATTTAAACAAAACTTATTTTCGGATTTAATATCAAAAACATTGATATATATCTCTTTCATGTATATTGGATTCTATCCATATACAACATGCTTAAATGTTATTTCAATATCATGTTTTTTGTATTTGGATGAGTTTTGGATAAAACCATTTTTCATTTCAAAAATCTAAGTTTTGGAAAATACGGATTTTGGTTTTCGGCAAAATTTGTAAGTCACAAAAATGGTTCAAATAGTTGAAAATATGTGTTGAATTTTTCACACATGTTTGTATTTCAAAGATAATATAAGAACTTATTTTTGTGGATTTTTAGAGATTTTATGGGATTTAATTAGATAATAAAAACCCAAGTTTTAAGTTCTGAAAATTGCCCTGCCAGGCTCTGGCGGTCGACCGGGCCGGTCGACCGGACCAAGAGTCGGTCGACCGGACCAGTCGACCGACGTGCACAAGGACGTGCACGCAGGCCAGCTTGCTTGGCCGGTCGACCGAGCGGTCGACTGACTGAAGTCAACCCACTCTCGGGTTGGCCCGGTCGACCGGGCGGTCGACCGGCCAGAGAGCCGTTGCTCTCTGATTCTGGGCGCGGTCGACCGGGCGGTCGACCGGCAGGCTCAACGGTCATAAATTTGACCGTTAGCCGGTCGACCGGTCGGTCGACCGGAAGGTCATTTTTGACTTTTCTGCCTGCCAACAGGCAGAATTTTGTGGGGGTTATAAATACCCCACATTTGAGTTATTTCTTAACAAGTTTTTAAGCGAGAAAAATTTACATTCCTAAAGAGTATTTTCAGCAAAAGTTTTTGGGTTCAAAGTTCTTATTCTTTATTTGTTTTTAAGGTGTTGGAAATTCAAAGAAAATATAGTCGTTTGGGAATTGGTTTTTTGTTTAAAAATTCTATATCTATTTGGAGTTTTTTCCAAGCATTTTTCTTTGATCCAAACACTTTGTTTTCTCACACTTGAGCCTATCTTGCTATCCTATCTATAGGATCTTTATCTTTGTGGGAAAATTGGTTTGTGGTTGAGATAGACCACCAAGTTGTAAACTTCCATCATTGTGATATCCCTCTAGTGAGAGGTGATTGAGTTGGTATCCCTCTAGTGTGAGGTGATAGTGAAAGTGGTGTTTGGCTCCCTCTAGTGAGAGGTGGAGATTGTGTTGGAATCCCTCAAGTGTAAGGTGATTGATTTGTGTTGGCTAAGTGCCTACCCCTCTTGTATGAGGTGGATTTTGTATTGGTTGTGCCTTGCCTCTGTGAGGGGTTGTATTTGGTTGAGAGAGGAGTTGTGTACTCCCGGTTGTATTTACCCAAATTCTCAGTGGAGGTTCCCTGTATGGGAGTCCTGTGTGGACAAGTTAGTGGAAATCCTTCAGTGTGAAGGCGGGGACGTAGAACTGTGTGCTCGAACCTCGAAACATATCCTTGTGTTTGCGTTTGATCCATTAACTCTAACTCTCTCTTACTTTGTGCATTGATTCATATTGTCATATCATATACATGCTTGTGTTGTTTGTGTGTGCCTTACTTGTGTTTAACTACGAGAGCTTCATATAGCACCTCAACTCTTATTCAGAGGAATCAATAGGAGTTAGTCCAAAGCCCTTCACCGGGAATTCGGCTACACTCGTAGGTTACACTAAGTGTGTTGCTTTAAGTTTTTAATTTCTGCATTATTGTTCATAGATTAGCCGTACACCTATTCACCCCCCTCTAAGTGTACTTTCAATTGGTATCAGAGCCTACGCTCCTAATATTTAATTTAACCACCTAGGAGTGTGATCTTGGTTTTGCTAATCTATCTTTTGCATTTGCACACGTATATTGTTTACACACACACTCATGGATTGCTTGACTCCTCCCATGTTTGATGTCTCCAACATTGACATGTGAAAATTTAGGATGAGTATGTACCTAAAACCCCTAGGCTTGCATGTTTTCCTTACCGCTACCAAGAAATCCTATCTTGGTAATAGCAAGCATATAGAGGCTAATGCACAAGCTATTGAGGCACTTAGAAGCACGCTTAACAAAGAATATTTATGATGGTTTCTAACTGTGATTCTGCCTTTGCAGTGTGGAACACGTTGACCTCTTCCGAGCTTCAATTGCCAATCCAAATGGAGAAGGAATCTAGTGAGGATGAATCCGAACAACGATGCTCCATGGTCCAAAGGAATGACTCTCTTAAGGTATATTCAGAATCTCAACTAGATGATGATGCTAGTTCTTCTAGTAATGATTATATTGATGCCAATGTCTTGAATGAAGAACTTTCAATTGTTTGTGAAAAATTGCTTGAAAAATATAATCTTTTGAAAAGAGAAGTTTTGGACTAAAAGAAGAAAATAAGGATTTGTGTTCAAAACTTGATTTGGCTTTACAAGAGAAGGTTGAGATTTCAAATGAGTGTGACTTTTTGAAAACCCAACTTGAACTTGTTTTAAATGAAAACAAAATTTTGAAAAATAAAACGATTGTGAAAACGTTTTGAAGAAAAATGAATCTTTAACTTCAAAACTTGACTTTGTTTTAAAAGAAAATGATTCTTTGAAAAACAAAATTATCTCTATTTCAAAGGATTTGGATTTGATGTCTAATGAAAATGTGTCTTTGAAAAATGATTTAGACTCTCATGTTTGCAATGCTAGTGTAGCTTCATCTTCTAGCTCACTTATTGCATGCTCCATTTCTTCCAACATTGAAAATGATATAAATATTTTAAGAGAAGTGTTGAATGTTTGGGCTCCACTTTGAGCCATTGTGCCATGAACCATACATGGTTGGAATCTATGTTTTCAAAAGAAATAAGTTCTAAATATGCATGCACACAAATCACGGCATACACATGCTTCCCACGTTCACACCCATCACACAATGTATGCTCATGTGTACACTTGTACACATTGTGGACATAAGGGCCACCTTACTAAATTTTGCTATGATAGGATGCATGATGTAAATTTAACAACTAAATTTGTTTGGGTTAGGAAAGGAGCTAACCCCCATGGACCCAAAAGAGTGTGGGTACCAAAGACCACTCCTATTCTATTTGATGTAGGTGTGGGCTCTCACATGACGTGAGAGTGATGATGCCTTGAGGTGGATGCGTTCCGAGCTTAAAGAGGACTATTTGGATGCATCACTTTCAAGGGGAGTTTGGTGGGAGGACCACCTTGGTTTGGAGACATGGAGAGTTGCCCTCATAGGTTTTGGTAACTATCTCTTACTCCTCATTTATGTTTGCATTCTTTTAGATCATTCATTTATAACATGTCTTGTTTTAATGCTCATCTTACCATATGCCATGCTTATTAGACTATTGACATACATGTATAGCATTTGAGATCACCCATGTTTATATGGACCCATATTTTGTGTTCTCTCTATAGTTTAGCTATTATGTATATCATAGCTCTAATTCATGGCATTTACCATAATGATCATATGAGTTTGTTTTGATTTCCATGCTTCATATTTTGACTACATGTTTAGATGTTAGTTTTTATTAAAACTTAGATATATACTTGTACAACTAGTGAGCCACAAATAGACTTTTATATGTTTGTGCCTAAATGCTCATTTGTACTCATTAGATGTACTAGTATAGCCTAGTTTTGATGATTCATGCATTTGACTTGTATTCCCATATTCTATATGTTTTTCATGTTTATATGTTTAAACTTCATGTATATGTCATTTTGTCTAAACTATTAGCTATACATATACATCCTTGAGTCTTTTTACCTTTCATGCAAATCTTTATTATGGACTCAATTGTGTTTAGGGATATGTATGTATACTTCTAGTTTATACAAAACATACATATACCTTGAAGCCTATTTGACTTTGATGATTTTCATGTTTTGACAAGGATTTTCATAATTGAGCCAAATTGCCTATTTTCATGACTATGTCTTTCACAAAACTTGTACACTCATATTACTTGATGTTTTCTCATGATTTGTTTTCATAAGTATTATATGTGCTATATAGATTTTGAGTGACATTGTTTAGTGATTTTCATGTTTTATGGAATATATTCTTATTTTATTCCTTACTTGAAGGATTTCGTACTAATTTTCAAAATTTTTCATATAACTAGTTCGTATTCTTCTCATGGTAGAGTTTTTAATTGTGCTAAAACTATTTCCAAACTTATTTTTGAAAATCCCTACCCATCAAAAGGCGTTGGTTGGGCGACCATGCCTTGTATGCTCATTATTGAAAATCTATTTAAAACATGTGCATGAATGGGTGGTAGGAAGTATGAATTATACACTTGATTCTCATTATAGTTTTAATTGATATCATTGTATCTTTTCAATTGGTATCACTATTGAAATTTATTTTGTATACTCATATATGTTTTTTATATATGTATGTTTAAACTTCAAATAGTATCAATTTCGATGGTATTCAATTTTCCATACATATATATATGTTTTATTTGTGCTTACTATATCTCTATATCTTTGAGCACAATTTTGATTATGCTAAGCTTGATCCTTAATGACTATTATATTTCAATTGATTATTTTTCAATTGGTATCTTATACAAGCTTATGCATCATTTTGTTTGGTATTTCATAAAGAGGAAGAAAATTCACGTTTTTACCTTTCAATTGGTATTTGTTTACGATTGGTATTTTTACTCCCACACTTTATGATGGAAATAATTAAAAATGGTTTTGACTTTGTTTTGGTATCAACGCTCCTAATGAAAATTATTTTAAATTGATATATGTTTCATTTTCAATATTGGTATCAAAAGTATTAAATTAACATTATCCTCTATTTGGTATCTTTATTGCAAAATGTGTTTAACCAAAAGATTGGTTCATGTTTTTTTTATATTGGTATCAAAAATGTAAAATATTTTCATTTGGTATCAAGATTACCCATATGTTTATATCTTTCAATTTGGTATCAAATTTTGGTATCTTCAAAATGTTTAGTTTATTTTCAATTGGTATCATCATTTGATATCATGATGTTTCTATGTATACCTTTGCATTAAATTGATATTTTTTTTCAATTGGTTTCATAATGTTTTGTTTTGATTTCACCCCTTGTTGATTTTTGTTTTCAGACAAAAAGGGGGAGAACGTTGTTTTATTGTTTACTTTAACCCCTTGTTGATGATTGACAAAAGGGGAAGAAGTATTTTAGTATATATGCATGTTTATAAAGCATATTATTTTGTTGTTTTTATTGGTATCAAGAACATGTTTTGATAATGTTTTGATATTTTTTTTTGGTATCAAGAGTTCTTATTGAAGTTTTTTATTGGTATTAAGAGCAACATGTTTTTAAGAATTTTATTGGTATCAAGAGCATGTTTATTTTAATATTTGGTATCAAAAACATGTTTAATTTTATAGCATTCATTGCATATCATACTGTTTATTGCTATGCATGGGTTAAGGGGGAGATTCTTTGAAGCTTAACTTTAATTCATGCATATATAACTCCATGAGTTTTGTCATCATCAAAAAGGGGGGAGATTGTTGGCCCAGAGGCCTTCCACTGTAGTTTTGATGATGATTAACTCATGTAGTTATAGTTTACTAATAATCTAGTGATATTTAGTTCAGATATTTAATCAAGATATTAGTAGGTGATTAGCTTCAACAAAGGTGTTTTGAAGCTTTCACATGGTGATTCAAGAGCTCGAGCGTCAAGTTCATATCTAGCACTCGGTTGGAGTCAAGCTCGGTGAATCGCGTTTGGATCGAGTCGACTTGAAGACGGAGTTCGTCAAGAAGGCTTCGGTTTGTTTTAGAATAGTTAGTTTAGATCCATTGTTAAAGATTAGATAGTGTGATATGCTCAAGTTCATAACACACACGTTTCATGTTTTGGTTTTGTTTTTCGGTTTAACCGATCTTAATTTTCATGAATAGATAGAATCAAAATAAGTTTAAATGGTTTAATGTATATTAGATTTGTTCTATATACATCTATGCTTCAACTATTTAAACAAACTTAGTTTGATAGTCTATTTCATGAGTTTGGAGTTTTGATATTTAAACAAAACTTATTTTCAGATTTAATATCAAAAATATTGTATATATCTCTTTCATGTATATTGGATTCTATCCATATAAAACATGCTTAAATGTTATTTCAATATCATGTTTTTGTATTTGGATGAGTTTTGGACAAAACGATTTTTCATTTCAAAAATTCAAGTTTTGGAAAATACGGATTTTGTTTTTCGGCAAATTTTGTAAGTCACAAAAATGGTTCAAATAGTTGGAAATATGTGTTTGAATTTTTCACACATGTTTGTATTTCAAAGATAATATAAGAACTTATTTTTGTGGATTTTTAGAGATTTTATG
Organism: Agave tequilana; assembly: GCA_038442645.1. NCBI lineage: Eukaryota > Viridiplantae > Streptophyta > Magnoliopsida > Asparagales > Asparagaceae > Agave > Agave tequilana. The sequence continues at coordinate 77,321 of JAVJIF010015395.1, forward strand.
AGATTTAATTAAATAATAAAAACCCAAGTTTTAAGTTCTGAAAATGCCCTGCCAGGATCTGGCGGTCGACCGGGCCGGTCGATCGGACCAAGAGTCGGTCGACCGGACCGGTCGATCGACGTGCACAAGGACGTGCACGCAGGCCAGCTTGCTTAGCCGGTCGACCGAGCGGTCGACCGACTGAAGTCAACCCACTCTCGGGTTGGCCCGGTCGACCGGGCGTTCGACCGGCCAGAGAGCCGTTGCTCTCTGGTCCTGGGCGCGGTCGACCGTGTGGTCGACCGGCAGGCTCAACGGTCATAAATTTGACCGTTGGCCGGGTCGACCCGGTCGGTTGACCGAAGGTCATTTTTGACCTTTCTGCCTGCCAACGGGCAGAATTTTGTGGGGGTTATAAATACCCCACATTTGAGTTATTTCTCAACAAGTTTTTAAGAGAGAAAAATTTACATTCCTAAAGAGTATTTTCAGCAAAAGTTTTTGGTTCAAAGTTCTTATTCTTTATTTGTTTTTAAGGTGTTGGAAATTCAAAGAAAATATAGTCTTTTGGGATTGGTTTTTGGTTTAAAAATTCTATATCTATTTAGAGTTTTTCCCAAGCATTTTTCTTTGTTCTAAACAGTTTGTTTTCTCACACTTGAGCCTATCTTGCTATCCTATCTATAGGATCTTTATCTTTGTGGGAAAATTGGTTTGTGATTGAGATAGACCACCAAGTTGTAAACTCTATCATTGTGATATCCCTCTAGTGAGAGGTGATTGAGTTGGTATCCCTCTAGTGTGAGGTGATAGTGGAAGTGGTGTTTTGGCTCCCTCTAGTGAGAGGTGGAGATTGTGTTTGGCTCCCTCTAGTGAGAGGTGGAGATTGTGTTGGAATCCCTCAAGTGTGAGGTGATTGATTTGTGTTGGCTAAGTGCCTACCCCTCTTGTGTGAGGTGGATTTTGTGTTGGTTGTGCCTTGCCTCGTTGAGATGTTGTATTCGGCTGAGAGAGGAGTTGTGTACTCCCGGTTGTATTTACCCAAATTCTCAGTGGAGGTTCCTGTGTGGGAGTCCTGTGTGGACAAGTTAGTAGAAATCCTTCTGTGTGAGGCGGGGACGTAGAGCTATGTGCTCGAACCTCGAAACATATCCTTGTGTTTGTGTTTGATCCATTAACTCTAACTCTCTCTTACTTTGTGCATTGATTCATATTGTCATATCATATACATGCTTGTGTTGTTTGTGTGTGCCTCACTTGTGTTTAACCATGAGAGCTTCATATAGCACCTCAACTCTTATTCAAAGGAATCAAGAGGAGTTAGTCCAGAGCCCTTCACCGGAATTCGGCTACACTCGTAGGTTACATAAAGTGTGTTGCTTTAAGTTTTTAATTTTCGCATTATTGTTCATAGATTAGCCGTACACCTATTCACCCCCTCTAGGTGTACTTTCACGACCTTCCCAACGGTCAGGAATCCAACCGTTGGCGGTCGACCAGGTGGTCGACCGTCAGCAGTCAGAACTGCTGAGTTGGCTTCCAACGGGCAGATTTTTGGAGCCTATAAAATGGGGCTCCCTTGGGCTGTTTTAGACAAGATTTTAAGTGGGTTTTTGAGCTAATTTTTTCTACACTTCTAAGTGTTTATCTCCACTTGTTTTAGAGCCAAAACTTCCATATCAAAAGAGAGTTTAACAAGAGTGTTTTCAAAAGTGTTTTTCTTGAGTTTTTCACCACAATCATTCCTTGCTTTTCTCACACATACTTGAGCTTTCCATTAATAAATCCTCATATAGAAGAGTTATGTGAGAGGGATTTTAGGTGATTAAAGTGTTTAGATCACCAAGTGTTCTACTTTGTAATTGAGGGGGCGGACTTGCGGTTCGCATTGTTTCGAGTTCTAATGAGAGCTCGGTGTAGAGGTGCGGCCTCGGCAAGCTTGCGTGTGTTTGTTCTTATGGGACAAGAGAGGGATTAGAGAGTCCAAAGGAGTGCTACTGTGAACTCGCCTGTAGGTGTTGCGGACCGAGTGATCCGATGGGATCGTTTTATAGTGGAAATCCTTCATAGTATTGAAGGCGGGGACGTAGAGCAAAGGGTGCTCGAATCTCAAAACAAATCTCCCCTGTTTGCGATTGCTCTCTCTATCTCTCACTTGTCTTTATATCTTACTTATGCTTATTACTCATATCTCTTATATACTTGATATATTGTGTGCTTAATTGTTACATGCTTGGGGATTGTTTGTTCACACTTGTATTTAATCAAGAGAGCCAAAGCGGCACCTCAACTCTTATTTAGAGGAATCTTGAGAAGATAGTCCAGAGCCCTTCACGGGGAATTCGACTACACTCTTGTGTTATACTTGGTGTTTGTGCATAATAGTTTTTAGTTTGCATTAATAGTTTTGATTCCGCATTAATTGACCATTAGATTAGCTAGTCACCTATTCACCCCCCTCTAGGTGATTTCATGTTTTTGATATCTGGACATTCGTCATGATATGTCTGGGCTTTTGACAGTTGAAACAGATGATTTTCTTTTCCTCCTTTTCTTGCCATTGTCTCCTATTGTTGATCTTTGCCTTATTGTACACCCTCCTTACATTTCTTACAAGGAGGAAAAGATCTTCTTCTTCTTCTTCTTCTTCTTCTTCGTCAGAAATATTGGGAGTAGACTTGAAGGCAATTGTCTTCTTCTTTTGTGGTGTCGTTTCTTCTCTAGCCTTCCTCTCTATCTCATGGGTCTTAAGGTTGCCGATAAGACTGATGAGCTCCATCTCTTCTTTATCGTTTAACTTTTTCAATGTAGTAGTTTTGACTTCCCATGAGGGTGGAAATGCACGAATAACCCTCCGGACTTTGCAATGAATAACCCTAGCTATTCGTCATCATTCAAGGCTTGATGCAATGTATAGTGTGCCTTCGCATTGGCATAAACTTCTTGGTGGCAATATCGGACCAAGTGTCCTCATCACCAGTGGATACACTAAAGGGTTTAGTCTCCGCCTTTACAACCTAGCTTCCTAGGGATTGCAAAAAACACGATCATCTTAACCTTCCATATGGGAAAATTAAGGCCATCAAACTTAGGAGGAGTCTTAATACATTCGGCCATTTTTACTATGGTGGATGAGAAGGAAGATGTCAATGAAATGATTAGCAATTAGGATCTCTCTAAGGTTGTTAAGCCAAAATCTAGAGACCAAGGCTCTGATACCAATTGAAATTACACCTAGAGGGGGTGAATAGGTGAATAGCTAATAAAATAAAATTCTAGACAATTTAATATGAAATAATGCAACCGATCACTCAAAACAAGATTTGAAGCCAGATTCCCCGTGAAGGGCTCTGAACTTCTCCTCGTGATTTCTCTAGATAAGAGTTGAGGTGCTCAATTGCTGTCTTGTTAAGATGAGTATTGATCGATAATAATAAATGAATGATAAACAAGTAAATAGCGACAATAAGAAATCGCAAACAAAAAAATTTGTTCCGAGATTCGAGCCACCGCTCTACGTCCCCACCTTCACCACCGTGAAGGATTTCACTATCCACTATTGGATCCTCCACAAAAGGACCTTACAACAAGGAATTACAACCACTCGGAGTACACAACTCCCCAACTCAATCCTCTACACCAGAGGTAGCACAAACCCAATTAAGATAACAAGCTCTGGGTGATCAAGAGATCACAAACACTCTCTTTGCAACTCTTTTACAGAAAACCTATAGAGTAAAATGTAAACTTGAAGCTCAAGGATGTCAGTGAGAGTGAAAATCAGAAAAGATAGATTTTAGAGCAGAAAAACTCAATTAAAACTTTGAAAATAAGAGCACAAAAGAAACTTGAATTTTTTTCTCTTTAAAAGCAAAAACTAGATTTGCAATAGAATTTTTTGTTGTGTAATATTCAATCCCAATGACTCTTTATATAGGTTTTAGAAAAACACTTTTAGAATAATTTTACCTAGTCTAAAGAGAAAGAAATGACCTTAGAAATTCAACTTTTCATGTTTTAAAAGAAGCATGTTTAAAACAGATTTAAAGAACTGGCCGTTACTGCCTATCTGATAGTCTATCGGTCACCCGGCCGGTCGACCGACCATTCAAAAAATTTGACTGTTGACTCTCGGTCGGTCGACCGGTCGACCGTGATTAACCAGACCAAACTAGTTACAGTCGGTCGACTGCCCAGTCGACCGCAGTAGGGACCAGTCGACCTGGAATGTGCACAACATGCACACTCCAATTGCCAGAGGTTTGGTCGACCGTGCGGTCGACCCTTCCGGCCTGTAATAGGCACGGTCGACCGCCCGGTCGACCGACCTAGGCCAAAAATTGAGTCAAAATAATTTTTGAAGATAAGAAAATTTTCAAATAATTTTTTTGTTTTTTTAGGGCATGTATAGCCATGAGATACAAGTTCTAAATTGAGATAGAAATTTCTAAGAAAATATGGAATAAGTATCAAAACCAAACATGTCAAAACCATACTTTTGAAAATGTGCACTTTTGTGTGTGCATATCTTTGAGCCTCAAATCTATATTCTACTCTTTAACAAACTAGTTTCTTACAAGGTTCTAATCGACTACAAGAATCTTCAAGCGGGCTTCTCTGATAGCGACGCTCGAGCGACGCTGAGTGCTTTGAGCTATGATCATGTTCTTGAGTACCCTTGAGTCATCAACACCTTCTTTAGAGGAGAAACCTGTTAGATCATCTTGAACCCTGAAATACACTCTTGAACTTGATTAGTACCAAATAACTTCATATCTTTGTTATCATCAAAACACAAAACCAGGGATTGTAACCTTGGGGCCAACAGAAATTTCATCCTAAATTTGTCCCTACTCAGTTACTGTGACCTTCGTCGCATTCCCCTTAAAATGTAATAAAGGAACTGCGACTTTGGTCGCAGTCCTACATAAATGCTCTCTTTGTTTTAAAAACTGTAACTTTGGTCACTGACTATTAAAAACTAACCTATCTTCTTCATATCAGTACAATCAAGTTCAATGAGGGTTCTGCTAATATTATGGAGGTCCCATCTTACTACCTGTGGAGTTTTTATCCTCCAATCTAGTTTTTGCTCAAAATAGCAGCCCTTTCACATAGCCAATACTGCAACATGTATTAGTATATTAGTTTATATGACATGTCAATATATAAGTAATTTTTAATAATTTTTTTTACCAACTATATAATTCATACTTATAATAATTTGCACGGAGCATCCTTGCAGCTCAAATATAGTATGCCTGAAAATGATTACTGACTCCATCAGGAATTATCAAATAGCTTTAGCCCAACATATAGTCTTCATCAGCTGAATATTTGTAATTTGCTCCACTATATATCACGACACCGTGCATTTGCTCCCAGAAAAGAATAGAGTGGCCGACATATATAAGATGATTAGTATTGTAAAATTTTGAGCTGCAAGTCTTTATCTGTCTTTTATAATTTCATTTAAAGTCACTTACTGCACAAGCTGCTCATCGTTTGTCACATCTAATTCGTCCTCCTTTTTTCCTTCACCAAAAGATCATTCAAAAGCTTTTTCAATAGATACTTTTATGATCTTATTATATTTGGGAAATAGTATTTTATCAAACCCCCTGTTCCTTTAGTGTACAGGACTTATTCATAATGAATCTGCCCCATTGATAGTAGACCAAACGTTAGAGTAATATCCTCTACTAATAACTCAATTAGTTTGCCCCCCAATAAGAAAGCTCCTTGACTTCCTATCATACTGGTTTATAATTTTCAGTACACTTATGTTTTGATTTTATGCTTTGTCAGCACCAAACTTCTCGTTGTAGAAGGCCATGAAAATTGCACCAAACAGGGTCTCCTTCATTGCATTCACAAAATCTGCCTGAATGGTTTTTTTATATTTTTCTGATAAATTCGTACATAGGCTTAGGCTCGATCTCATAGGGCGAACTTTCAGTTCTTTCTTACATATAGATGCAGAAACATTAACAACAAAAGTACAAAATTAAAAAAAAGAACCACGATCGCAGATCTTTTAAATAAATTTGGAAAAGAAAAATGACTGCGACCTTGGTCACAACATTCGCTAATAAATTATTTATACTGCGACCAAGGTCGCACTGCTAAAAAACAATGACAGAGGTCGCATTTTTCTAATTAACCAAATTAATTAACTGATCAGGACCTTAATCAATGGTTCAAGGCACTGGCGGCCTTTATTTCATCACAATGCGACCAGGGTTCAGTATCCTATTAAGCTAACTTTGTAGAACAGACCGCGTCGAAGGCCCAAAAAAAAAGAGAGAAGGGACGGCAACACTGCGACATCAGTCGCAGTGTTTTAAAAAAGTAATCTTAAAATAAAACGGACGTTAATAAAATTTTTTAAAAATATGTTATTTATAGACTGCAACCTAGGTCGTAGTAACTTATTAAGTTAATAAAAAATTGCGACCCAAGTCGACCAAGTGCAATGAAAAAATTTCTCTAATAAATTTATTAATTCCTATTTTTTCTCTTAAACTATGACTTTGTTAGAGTTTCAGGGTAGAAAATTAAAAAATATTATTTCAATCGCATAAATAGATTTTAATTTTGATTCTTACTTCTTTAAAACAAAATGGTGACTTACTCTTAATTGCGACCATGGTCGCAAACTTTTAAAATTAAAAATTTTAAAAAGTATTTTTGTAAAAAAAAAACAAATTCTTGAAAATTTTAAAAAAAATCAAAAATTTGTTGAAAAATTCAGTATTAGTTTCTTCTTTGGAATAAAAATTCAAAATTGAATAAAAAAAGTCAGTGCAAGAGTCACTTTTGAATCGAGTTAAATTAAAAGAGGATTTTTTTTAAAAAACAAAAAATTTAAATCACAACTGAAAAAATCAAAATATGAAGGGCTACAGAACCAAAAAAATTAGGTTCTCTAGGTTTCTCCTTTACCTTTTTCTGCAGATGATTTCTTGGGCGACATCTTAATTTAAAAAAACAAATTTTTGAACGCAATTGTTTAGAAAGTTTAGGAATCAAAAACACTAAATGTTTTCGAATTGATGAATTAAAAAATTCAGATCCGTAATTTTTGGAAGGAACATTTTATAGACAGTAAAAAAATTATAAGAGGGGGTATTTTAGTCAAAGCAATTGTTAAAGTAATTGATGGCATATTCGAGCGGAATTTCTTATTTTTTTTGTCCGCCAAATTTTTTGACAAATGTGTGGCTAATATGTTGCTACGTCCCACCGGCTGAGAAACTCTCTCAGCTAGCGGCTGAGGTATAGAACCCATATATATATATATATTATATATATATATATATATTATATATATATATATATTATATATATATATATATATTATTATATATATATATAATTATAATATATATATATAATATATATATATATATATATATAATGCATACATTATTTTTGAAAACAAAGCTGCATGTATAAGGGAAAAAATTAAATTATGTATCCTAATCACTAAATTAAGATAATGGTGATTTGTCAACGATGATAATTCGGATATTATTGAATGGTCACCTATATAGCATATATAATGTCACATTCCCATATTTATTGTCTAATAATCATGTATTTACTCTTATTTTTGTTTAATAAAATGCAGGCCCATTACTATTGAGGCGGAGGAAAATTATGCCGAAGAACCCACTTTAATTCTGATTTAAATCTAAATTAAGAAAGGGATAATATTCAGGAGGATAGCCATATTCTAGCGGAAGATCAATGTATATCAGGGAGGTCACATCAAATAAAACTAGTTAATTCAATTTTGTATGATCCAAATCAGTTAGCTTGAGAATCATCAAAAGTCAGGTCAATACCAGAGATCAAACAGAAAATTCGTCGGATAAAAGGGGATAAAACAAACCGCCAACAAATCTCCCCTGGATGCGGCCATCGCAGTTTCCACGGCCAAGTGGTGGAGATAAGGGGAGCGTTTTCTCACCCCTCTGGGTTTTTGCCTATAAAAGGCAGAAAGTTCACTGAAGAAAGTGCCAGAGACTAGTTTAAGTTTCTAGCTTTATTTTTAGAAATTTAGGATCATTATTAGATAGTTTATGAGAAGTTGTATCTCATTTTTTTTGTGTAGTTCATTCAGAAATAAGTGAGAGAGAGGTGATCATTGAAGTGACAATCAAAGAGGATTCGCCATTGCTTATCTCTGCTCAAATTTTACTGGTATATCTTTATTTTCAATTCATTTCATTGTCTATTTATCCAACATTATGAGTAGCTAAATCGTTTTTCTGGGCTTACTATTCTCCCTCTTATATGTTGTTTTTCTTTTGATCGATCTCTGTTAAAAGAACCCAATGAATCATATGGATGCCTACATTAAGCCTGGCATAGTGACAAGTGCTCTTGAAGGCATATGAGGATAGAAAATAATTTGAACTAAATCTTGGAATAGATCTTAAAAAGAACATGTTTTTTATTCCATTTTTGCTTTATTGCTTTGATGGTTTAACGTTCATACTTAAAGAATGATTTCAGAACTTTAGTTGAATTTCTAAAAGGAGAAACTATCTTATGTGTTTTACTTGACCTCCTTTTTACATGACTTCAATCTTTGCCCATGATCTCATTGAGGCAATTCAAACTTTCAAAAGAGCTGCACATGGTTGAACAATAGAATAGTAAGTACAAGATTCTTTTTTATTAAAAAGAAACAAACACAATCACTCTTAAAACCTTTTAAAGATCACTTTCTCCAAAACTTTTTCAAGTTTTAAATTTTCCTTAAATCATCTCTCTACTCTCCATTCTCTTTTCACTTTAAAAAATACCAACACCATTCTTTGCTTTTAAAATAATACATCGAAATGCTTTCATCGCATTTCTCCTCGTGGACACGACCCTTCGCCCTAGGCTATACGGTAATTCTCTCATATTTTCTACAATCAATTTTTTGGCGCCGTTGTCTGGGAGAGAACGGTGTAATTATTTTTTAACAATTTTGGTGTCCTATTTCAAGGTGAAAGATATCAGATTTAGTGTTCAAGCACTGCAGAAGAAGATTTGCTATTCTGTACTCCTACTCTAAAAATTAGGAAATAGAATTTCAAGAGATTGCAGCGCAAAAGCTTTCTTTTTAGACTACTAAAAACTTTTTTTTGCAGGCATATTGCTTTGCAAACATACAGTTTCTGCAAGTGTTATTTCTGCTATTTTTGATATTTACATAACTCTGTTTTTAATCCAACAGTAATCTGATTGATTGCTAATTGCTTAAAAAATGTTTAGACTTGCATTATAGGCATTTGTCTAATAACGTTTCCTTTTCAATTACTGTTGAAGAAAGCTGGAGACAAGCTACGTTTGCATAGCTCTAGCATAAAATATTCTTGGGTGATTTACTTACTTTTTGATTGTTACTTGCTTTATACTTGCACACTTGCACAATCAATTTTAAGGGTAAAATCCAATACAAGATAAGATGGGGGAGTCATTACCCTTGTTTAAACCCACAAATCATCACCAATCAACTATTAAAATATAAATAGCAAGATAAATTATGATGACTTGCAATCTAGTAAGGAACCAATTTGCCGTCATCTTATACGATACTAAAATCCAATCTGGGACATCATAAATGTTTTAATAGGGTGAGTAGAATGGATAATAAATATTTTCTTCTAATATATGTATATCTCTTAATGTTTTGATAAGTATATGCTTAAATTATATTTTCAAATATATCTGAATTACATGTTAAATACTTAAATTTTGACACTGATGTGCATTTAATAACATTTGACAAGTAAAAATTTCTTGATTATTCTTCAGCATATTAAATATATGTATATATATACTTGATAATCAAATGTAATGTATAAATCGTTAAAGAATAATTAACTCATTTTGAAACTAAGATAACATGAAAAATTTTATATTACCTTATGATTCCAAATGAAGGGGAGACTCTGACAATTACCCATAGGCTTTACAAGTCTAATAAAGGGTTTCAAGAGTCATAATATTGTGATCATGAATAGTTAACCTTTGACTATCACCACTTGAAAAATAAAGACTGTTAAGCCATTGTTTGACCTTGAAAAATATAAAGTCATTCTGATTAAGGGTCTTTCTAGGAGTGGGGTCTTAGGTTCATCGAGAGAGATGGGTTAAGTCCGTAGTATAGTTTACCGACAGTGGGAACCCAACCTATTTGATTGGGAGCTGGTTACATGAAAGAGATTCAATATGGTAGAAACAAGCTGGATTGGTGATATTCATGTGGAATCAACCCGGATAAGTCTATATCTTATATGTAGCATTAAAGCTACTACCCCTTCTCTATGATGACGATGCTCTTATGATACAACGAGGTAAGATTGAGTTTAACTCTTAATAAGTCAAATGCATATAGTGTGGGGGGAATAATCCAGATGTGTATCCTTGGAGGACTTACTTACGTGAGAGTAATTGTGATGGCCGTGGTCTGGGGGTAGACCTGACCTCTAGAAAGTCTCATGAGTCAGTTATTGTGAGCATGACCTTTAATGATCAACCCGCTCACTCAATAGATGGAGACTTGCTATGTATGTCTTTCATCAATATCTGGTTAAAGAGGCATAATTTAAGCCGTAGTTTATTATTTCTCTCAGGTGGTGATGAATTCACTAAGGGTAATTCAAGGCCACAAGCATTTACCCCGAATCCACAATATGATGTTGCACGACTTTATTCTTGTTTTATAATTTATGATTTGTTTTATTATGCATTATTATTATTTTATTTTATCTTCCTTGAAACTCAAGCTTTTGGTAGGATTGTTGGAATTTTGAGTTAAAAATTAAATAAAACTTTTGTTTCAATTTTATTTATTTATTTTCCCCAGTCAACTTTGACCAAGTCTCACTAGATCTCATATCAGGTAGGAAAATCTCTCAACCACCCAATTGTGTGGCCGTGAATATCTCTTGTGATTACAATCATTGGATGTATGTGGCCAATAAATAGACCCCCTCCCTCCAGCAGTAAGGGATATAGTGCAACATAGCATTCTTCTCTTCTCCTTTTAGCATCTCCTGTGCCATTGCATGACAGCCGGGAGTCATTCTTTATCTCTTAAATTTTTCACTATTTTACACATAATTTCATCAGGGCACTAATCTTCATCTGAGCGGAGGCCTGCTCTTCCGTCCAAGAGAATGTATTGGTAATTTCGGGGAGCTTTTACCGCTATAGGACGATAACCGTCTCCACGCTCGATAAGGGGTGGGCTATGTCTCTTAGGGCAGAGACATTGCAACTGTATTTTCTAGACCAATCTTTTCCATCTTAATTATTTTCTGATTATCTTCTAATAGTGGCATGCTAGGATTGTTATCATTTCGTTTAAATTTGTGACATGTTAATTGCATGAATTGCATGTTTGTTTAATTTTGACAAATTGAATTTATAAGAATTCCACGCTTAAATTAATAGGAAATATTTCGAGAACCATTTTATTCAACATTAGTACTGTACAGTTTAGATATTGAATGTATATACATCAACCTTTCAAATACACAAACACACAAATATTCATGAATGAAACCGATGAATATTAACTTGCGTGTACGTCACGCTAAATAATTACACTTGTGACCGGTAACTTTAATCCGCAGGGGGGCATGTCAGGTGGCGGTGGCATCAACTGAGCATCAACATCGGTGGTCGGGCCGTTCTTGACGATGAAGGCGGTGTCCATTCCCCAGCTAAGATGACGATCCAGGTGGCAATGCATGAACCAAACACCTGCAGGTTGATTGATCAATAGATTGCAAACACTAAATTAGTTAAGATATCAAGTAATATAAACTCAAATTAATTAATTAATTACCAGGATTTTTGGCTCTGAATCTAATCGCAGCCCATCCATTCTTGGGGACTCCAACAGTGTTCTCATACGAAGGATCTACAAGGTTATACGTTGAGAGATCTCTCTTCTCATCGTAGTTCCCCAATCCTCTTCCTACCACATAGAAGCTAAATCCGTGCAAGTGCATCGGATGGTTGTCCCCTGAGAGCAAGTTGGTCCCCTGAAACACCACCTCCACGCTCGTATTGTACTCCAAAACCTTAACCTCGGTGCCGGTCATCGTGAAAAGAAAGCTCGTCGGGAAGTCATCTCCGGTGAAGTTAAAGTAGAACGGGGGCCGGTCAGGGAAGTTCGTGCCGAACACCCCGGGGATCTTATAATAGTAAGCCTGGAGCACATCGATGGAAGGGTTGACAAAGCTTATGTTGTTGAGGCTGGCGGCCAGACGGTTGCCGCTGGGTCCCTGGCACGAGTTGTTCGCGCAGGGCAGCTCATTCACGGAGACGGTGATGAAGATCCGCTTGTCGACGGACTGGGGGACGTCCACCGGGTGCTGATCGCTCGCCAGTGAACGGAGACGGGAGGCGAAGCTCATGTCGGCGTTGGAATCATTGTAGGAAGGAAGCCGCGGGAGGAGGGGACGGGCTGCAGTGGGAGGGATGTTCTTGTATTCTAAGACGGCGGTGGCGGTGGTGTTGTCGAACGGAACGTTGTCGGCAGGGGAGTAAGGAGCTGCGGCCATGTAGTAGCGACTGTAGGTGGTGTTGTTGGCGTGGAGGAGGAGATCGAAGGTCTGGCCTGGGTGATCATGATGTACTCAGTAGAGAACGGTTTGGTGTAGCTGGCGTCCTTTCCGACCACGGTGAGCCGATGCCCGGCGACCGCGAAGAAGAGCTCGTTGTTGACGGCGGCGTTGACGACTCGGAGGAGGTAGGTCTTGCCGTATTCAACCATGGCGGTGAAGGTGTCTGTTAGGTACGTTATAATAACGCACGTGTTTTGAAAAGTCAACAAATAAGAGATAAAATATAGAAAGAAAAGTTGAGGGAAGGTATCTGCTTTAATGTTTTATAATATAAGAAATGTATCTGTAATTAACCCTAAAAAAAAATACCTGTTCGAGAGCAGGGATAGAGATCGCCAGGCTGTCCGTTGACGGTGTAAGCATCAGAAACGTTAGGGTTGCCCCCTGTTAGCAGTGCCTCCTCAAGGACTTGGTTTACGTTGGATTTCCACCACTCACCTGCATGCACAAATAAACGATTCAACTACAACTACAAAATTGAACGTTAACAATCTAGTAAGGTAGAACATCAAAATTGAGTATTTCTCATTCAAGTGATCACCTCACCTAATATGATCGGGATCTCTTGGTAAGGTGTGGGGAATGGAAATGTGGTCCCAATCTCCGGGAGGACGACGATGGCGCCGTGAACGGTAGCTCTCGTCCAGTCACTGTGCGCGTGCCACCAGACGGTGCCTCCTCCTCTGTGAACTGGATCCTGTACGTGAACTTGGCTCCTGGCTGGATGGGGCATTGCGTGATGTACTCCGGGCCATCAGACCACGGGTTTCTCGGCTGGTCCACCCCATGCCTAAACAAACAATCATTTAATACTAATATTAATCAAGTTTATGCACGCGCTTGCTCCAAAATATTAATAATTAGATTCAATTTATTTTGTATCCGTGTATGTTGCGTTAACTTACACATTATACTAGATTATTCATGTGCGATGCACATGTTAACTAATAGAAACAAAAATTAAAGAAGAAAATTATTTAGATGCAATTAATATATTAAATATCTATATATTCTCAAAAAATATATATATAGAATTCATAATTGAGTGGTATTTAATTAAATTACTTTTATTTGAATGATATAACAGCGAAATAATTGAAAGTTATTAAAGAGTTGCAATCATATAGTAATAACATTTAATGAGAAAATAAAATAGAGATATAATAATAACATTTAATGAGAAAATACATAGAGGTTAACATTAGTAATAAAGTAATTTTTTAACTTTTTACTTAACAAAATATGTAAAGAGGCATGAGAGCGGACTTTGACACAAATATTATGATTTAAAAGTAGAGATATTTATATGTACGTACCAATGGAGGGTGACGTTGTAGTCTCCTTGATTGTGAGTCCTAACGATCACGATGTCGCCCTTGCGAGCATAAATCGTTGGCCCTGGGAATTGCCCGTTCACTGTGAGGATGTTCTTGGTGTGACAAAGCCGAGTGTAGGATGTTTCTTTTATCTACATGGATAAATACATGCATGTATTAATAATATTTGCTTATGAGGTCACAAAGGAAGTGATTTTTTCATTTCTTTTTATTCTTTTTATTTTGTGAGGAAAATGAGTGTCCAGAGAAAGCATAAGCCCATACGAGAAGGAATAGAAAATAGACCTCTGGGTCTCCTTGCTGTCTTTGGATACCATGTAAGAAATGAAATAATCTAACCTCTTTTAAAACATTGTTAGTTATAATCACACGTTGTTATAGCTAAGTAACATAAGATCACAATCAAATAAGTAAAGATCCTATAGTTACAAGAAGGCTTCGTGGCAAAAATGTTAAATTAGATAACTCGAAAAAAAAAAAGAGAGATAAAAAAATGGTTAAATTATTTAATCTAATAATCTGCATAATCTTGCGCTTATGTGTGTGGTTGGACAGGAGAATATTTTTTAATAAATTCTTGTACAATAGAAAGGTTAACTTTTAATCCGTCATGAGAATGAATTTATTAACCCTCTATTTTGAGGGTTAATTCCTTTTAAACTTTTAATACAAGTTATCTAAATTCTTGTGTTGTTTTCTTGTTTGGTCGATTAAACAAAAATTAAAATTACAAAATTGTTCCTTCAGGGAAAAAAAAAAAACTCTAACAGAGAGCCACCGTAGCTCCAAACATCTTGATGATGATGCTGACGAGATGCATCCAGACGCCCTATGCGATCCTTCTGACGCTGTAAAGTTCAGTCATCCAGGCGCCATATTTTACATCTTTGTATCCTAGAAGATCTTTGAGTTGTTTCGTTAAGGACTAATTAATGAAACGCCGGGCTTGTTTGGCATCACGATTTATCTTAAAAAAAGACAAAGATTAAGATCTTTAATCATGTTTTATCTTTTTTGTGTTCACAGGTTAAAGAAGGAATAAAATCTTTTAACCCTTCGTTGTTCCTTTGCCAAATGAGGATCAACCGCCCACATTCCTGCAAGATTCTCCAACAAAAACAATGAAAGTCTAGTCTAACTAACATCAATCATGGCAAAGAAAACTTACAACGAAGTCATGATAATGAGTCTTGGCCAAGGCTGGGCTTGCAAAATTCAGGGGCCCCAACAATGCTAGCACGAAAGCTATGGACAAAGCATGTTGCTCATCTTATGCCTGGCTCTTTCTGGGAGAGATCTAGTAGAGAAACAAGAAGGCGAAAACCTTGATTGTTTTGATTGTTAATTGTGACTTTCCATACATTATTGCGCTTTTGGCTATATATATAGAAAATTAGACAAATCTTGTACGTGAGTGCTAATTTGGATTGGAATGGTCAATTCCCAGGTACATGTATATCAATCACATGTGGTCATCAATCGCCAATAATGTCTTCTAGATACCGAACTGACGATGACAAATGTTTTCTCATTTTTTCATCCCTCGGCAAAAAGTATATAATAATGGTAATGATGAGAGGAAATAATCATCAAAATAGTTTGGTGACAGTGAGTCGGAGTACAAGAAAATGACGCTGGGTTTGCTTCCATTCCCAGCTCACCAACTCAATCTTCAGATTAGACGATGGCCACGGGATTGCTTGTTGGCTGACATGCGTGTTTGAGGTCCTAAATGACAATTATTATGATTTTTTGGTCGGTAATTGTTAAGACTAAAACGAGGATCTAGAGCATATTAGGCTATTGAGGGGTAGAGTAGCCGCGTAGGCTTCTTCCTCTTCATTTCAAGCATTCCGTATCAAACAATTACCAAACGTAAGTTGGAAACAAAAACCCGTAAAAAAATGGTTTATGTGGTAATCCATGACATATGCACGACACCGATAGATAGTTCTAATTTCTATTTGTAAAATACAGACACACGTCAATACTTTAAGCTTGGTAATTCTGAAATCCGACATCTTATCCGTGTGTCGATGTCAAACTGACTGATGCGGAGCGGGAAAGCGAACGATGCGGACTAAATCTTATTCTACCACCAATGAACTCTGAAAGAAACTTTCAGGTAGGAAGCTACTCAAATCCACGAGCACAGCAACTCGAATCCACGAGCAAAAAGATATCAACTCGACTTCAGGAGCAATTGGAAAGGAAAAATCTCAATTTAATTGATTGAAACTTGATGGATAAAATTAAAAAGAAACAATGGCCTTATATAAGAACAAACAGAAGACTATTACTCTAATTAGAAATCATAATTTACATGGAAGAAGAATTAATTCAATTAGAATTCAATTCAGATCCCAAAACAAAATCCTACACAGAAACAAATTCTCTGATACATGTAGATTAGTCAATTTATACTTTTATATAGTCGACTACTCTGTAAACTTCTGTAAACCCACTCTCTATTAGCTGTATTAGTCAACTTATAAAATTATAAGTTGATTACTCTTGGGTTGATCCTGCTGCATTTTTTCAATCTCCTATATCAGTCTCTCCCTCGTCAAAAGAACTCGTCTTCGAGTTATAATCAGGAAAAAAACTGCTTGAAGGGTGATATTTTATTATTAACATATATTACATATTATATATCACATTTTCAAATTTACTTTTATTTAAACTCTGCTATTTAATTGTTTTAATGTCCGATATATCCTAAATAATTTCTTCATATTTATCTTCAGAAAAAGCCCAATATATCCTAAATAATTAGGATTATCAAGGATAAGATTTTCTAGCTCAGTATTAACGAGGATATTCTGAAGATCTAAGAGACCTAGATGCAATTTTATCAAAAAAACTAAAGATAAATGAACAGTGGGGATCTCGCGCTCAAAGTACTGATCCAACAACCAAAAAATTGCCGCATTTTCGCTGTGATTGCCGCATTTCCTCGATAATATTTTGGCCGTTGGGTCAGTGATTTCATCCTCATCCTCTACACACTTTTGCCTCTCTTTTCCTCCTATAAATTTAGCTCCAGAGAAGAGAAGAATGTATAGAGAAGAGAACTAGGATTTTAGAGTTTTCATTTTAAACTTTAGATTTTGTTAGTTAGTTGTTAATAAAGTGTAATCTTCATTTTATTTTCTTTCATTTGTTTTAATTTAGTCTAGAAAAGAGAGAGTGAAAATGAGAGTTGTAACATTGTAATTGAAGTGACATCAGGGAAGATTTCAACTCTTGCAAATCATCGTCTCGATCTTATTTGGTATGTTTGCATTATTTATTTTCTTATCTCTTTATTTAAGTTTTTACTATGAATAGCTAAATGCTTTTTCTGGGTTCACTAATCTATCTCCTCTACCCCTCTTCTTCTTGATGGAATTTTATGATAAAAACCCAATTGATTTATTTGCATGCCTAGTTCAAGCCTTGAACTATGCGAGTGTTCTTGAAGGCACATGAGAATGGGTATTGGTTTTTAACTTTCATTTCAAAAATAAGTTTTAAACTTGTTTTTATTCGATACCTGATCATATTGATAGTTTAACATTCAATTTAAGAACAGTTTTAAAAAGAAGTTGAAATTTTCAAAATCTATCGCATTTGCTTTGCTTGAATGCTTCTGAAACTCAAGTCTTAATTTTGCCTATGGTCCGACTGAGGCCCGAAACTTTCAAGAGAAGACTAAGTAGTTGAGTTGTAAATTAGTGAGCCCGGATTCCTCCTTGTGGACATGACCTGTTAGCCTTAGGCTACACGATACGTTTTAATCCAATCACTACACACGGTTCTTCGCTTTCATTTATTTACTTCACGTGGTACATCTGGAAGTACTCGGTGCGAACTGAACATATTTTTGGCGTCGGGGAGTGAATGGTATCTTTGTGATTTAACAAGTTTATTCTCTATTTTAGTATTCAGGAAAAGACCAGGAAAAGCTACTCAGTGCAGAATAACCATAGCTGCTCTGTGTCTCTGCTCTAGAAAGTAGAGCACATGAGCCCCAGTTTTTATCGCATTTTCTCTGCCTTGACCGCGCAAATGCGGTAAGTAATTGGACTACTGATAAATCCTTTTTTTTGTAGGGCATAAAGAATTGCAAACAAAGTATTTTTCTGTTATTGGTATCTATTTTGATTGATTCTGTAGGATCTATATTCAAGCAACACAAACACTAGAGGGGGGGGGTGAATAGTGTTTATAAACTTTTTAAATGAAACTACTTGCAGGAAATAAATTCACAAGATAAAACTCAGAAAAATGCAAACGCAAAGACAAGAGATTTATCCTGGTTCGGTCCTTGTGACCTACGTCCAGTCCCCAAGCAATCCGCTTGAGATTTTTCTTTCCTGATTTGGATACACCCAAAACCAATACTTGTACACCACTTGACAAGACATCCTTTGTCAAATGTGTACAACTTCTCTTACAACCAAGAAGCAACACCTTGTACAACTTCCCTTCTATACCAAGAAGACGCTCTTGTACAATGCTCCTCTTTGAATGATTACAAACAATCCTATAATCCTTGAATCTATATTTGATTTTGGACAAGGTCTCTTATCGATGGACTTTCAGGAATCTTCACAATAGAGTAGGAATTGGTGAAGAAACAGAAAGTCGAAGTAAGTTTTCAGAAAAACAGAATTTTGAACAGAGTTTTTGGGCAGAAAACTTGAGTTTTGAATTGGTGATTTGATCCTAGGACAACATTCCTATTTATAGGTGAAATCTATAGTCAGTTAGAGAAGTTATCAATTCAAATTTGAAATTTAAAACGTTAGATAAAACACCAGAAATTAGAAACAACAGTCAGAAATCACTATTAGTCAACTAGGATATGAGGTTAGTTGACTATAAGAACAAATTTTGCCATTGTTAGTCGACTAATATAGGAGGCAAATCGACTATATCAAGACTGATACGGATAACAAGTTTCTGGAAACTGTTTTTGGTCGACTAGTAGAACAAGGTTAGTCGACTATATCAAGGGTTAGTCAACTAGGCTCTAGGGGAAGTCGACTAAAAATGATGACAGACAATAAACAGAGAGCAGGGATATTTTTGTGGAAGAACTTAGTCGACTGGGAAATAGGTCAAGTTGACTAGGGGATAGACTAGTCGACTATAGTTGGGGTCAAGTCGACTAATAAGTATTGTGTGTGTATTCAAGATTTTTAACAATAATTCTAAAATACACATAAATACCCAAAGTCTTCATAAGAGTTTGAACAACCAGAACTCTGCATAAATGCTTGAGATAGAGCTCCAAATGCATCTGTATCACTTTGTTATCCATCATCAAAATCTTTCAATTTGTAAGCTTCAACAGATTCTGATCACTATTTTAAACTCAACGTAGCCAATTATTTGAATTGCTTAAAAACAGTTAGACTTGCATCCTAGGTATTTGTTTAATTTCGTTTATTTCAACTACTATTGAAGAGTGCTGGAGCCAAGGTACGTATGCACAACATCTAACTTAAGAAATATTCTTGAGTGATATTTATTGCCTTGAGTGTTACTTTATGCTATTTACTTGCACACTTTGCAGCAAAACAAACTAAGGGCAAAATCCAACAACAATAAGGTAGGGGAGTCATTATCCTTTTTTAGCCCACAAATCATCTCCATTGTACTCACAACCGAAGCCTAAACTAAAATCTAAATAGACATTGACTCTAAGGACATCTTGAAATCACCTAGAGGGGGGATGAATAGGTGACTAGCTAATCTAATGGTGAATTAATGCGGAATTAAAACTATTTATGTAAACTAAAAATTCTTAAGCTAAACACACCACGTATAACACAAGAGTGTAGCCGAATTCCCGGTGAAGGGCTTGAACTATCTCCTCAAGATTCCTCTAGATAAGAGTTGAGGTGCCGCTATGGCTCTCTTGTTGAATACAAGTGTGAGCAAACAATCCCCAAGTATGTATCAATATAAGCACAAGTATATCAAGCAATATAAAGATGAAAGCAATATAAGAAAGCAAGATATAAACACAAGTGAGAGATAGAGAGAGAGAGACCAATCGCAAACACGGGAGAATTGTTTTGAGTTTCGAGCACCCTTGCTCTACGTCCCCGCCTTCAACACTATGAAGGATTTTCACTATAAACTAATCCCACCGGATCACTCGGTGCTGCAACACCTACAACGAGTTCACACTAGAACTCCTTGAACTCACTAGTCCCTCTCTTGTTCCCGCAAGAACTACACACCGCAAGCACACTAGCGTGCCGAGGCCGCACCTCTACACCGAGCTCCACAAGATCTCGAAATAACGCGAATCCGCAAGTCCGCCTCCTCAAATACAAGAATGAACACTTTGGTGATCACAACATTTTGATCACCTAAAACAACTCTCACAACAACTCTCCTATAGAATGGATATAGCAATGAAAGCTCAAGTATGTGTGAGAAAAACTAGGATTGATTTGGTGGTGAAAACTCAAAGAATCACTTTTACAAAACACTCTTGATAAAGTCTCCTTTTGATTTGGAAATATTAGCTCTTAAACAAGTAGAGAAAACCTCTGAAATAGATAGGAAAAACTAGCTTGAAAACTCTCCTAAAATCTTGTAAAATAAAGTCCAAGGGAACCCCAATATATAGGCCTCCAAAATCTAACCGTTGGGGTCCAAATCAGCAATCTGGACTGCTGGCGGTCGACCGCCCGATCAACCAGCCAACAGTCAGATTTCTGACCGTTGCGCCAGCGGTCGACCGGTCGGTCGACCGTTGCCTGGCAAATGACCTAGCGGTCGACCGCCCGGTCGACCAAGCCGTTTCCAGAGAGCAGAGGCTCTCTGGCGATCGACTGGCCCTTGACTGTGCACGTTTGTACACATCGGTCGACCACCCGGTCGACCAACTTCTGGCTCGGTCGACTGGCCGGTCGACCGTAGAAGGTCAGTCCAGCAATTTCAGGGATTAAAAACAGTCATTTTACCTTCAATAAAATCCCATAAATTCTCTAAAAATCTACAAAAATAAGTTCAGTAATATACTTTGATATAAAACATGTTTGAGTAAAGATTAAAACATGTTACAAACATTTTGAACTATTTTTTTAATAAAAAGTTTTACCTTAAACAAAAATCTGTATTTTTCAAAATTGATTTTTTCAAAACTTCTCCAAATACAAAAATATGATATTCTAAACACTTTTAAAGCTTAGTGTGTATGGATATGATCCGCTACACATATATGATGAAATATCTATGTTTTTGACAATAAGCTTCTAAAGTAAGTTTTGATAAAAACACATGTATATATTGAAGCTTAAAAACTAAACCGCTATTTTCCAAAACGAAAACTCTTTTATGAAAACACATATAAATCTTGTGTGTGAGTGTATATGAACTTGAGCAATCTACCAACTAGTCTATCCTTTATATTTTATCTAAAAATAAAATCTTACTGCAAACAAACCTAGACACAAGTCTTCTCTTGAAAAATCTTCACTTGAGAAACTTCTTCTCCTTCTAGACTTAGTCCAAATCTTGATCCAAAGAGCTAGACTCCTCTTGAGTACTTGATGCAACCTTGATGCACGAGCTCTTCAATAAACACGTGCTAGCTCCAAAACTTGACTTTAAATCCTTTGTTGAAGCTAAACACTTACTAAGATCTTGATCACATATCTGAGACTAATTAAACACAAGATCATTAGTACTATAACTATATGAGTTAATCATCATCAAAACTAGAGTGATAGGCCTTTGGGCCAACAATCTCCCCCTTTTGATGATGACAAAACTCATGGAGTTATATATACATGGATTAAAGTTAAGTTTCATAGAGCTCCCCCTTAACTCATGCATAACAATAAATAAATAGATATTCAATGAAGTGCATAAACCTAAACAAATATATATGCATAAACAAGGTGAGAGAAACATACATAAATCAAAGTTCTTTTCCCAAAAACCTTCTCCCCCTTTTTGTTTAAACTTTCAAAATCATTCTCCCTCTTTTTGTATAAACATAGCATCATATAGGACTTGCATAAAATTCAATATATGCAAAAACTCAAATATGCATATATAAACTCAAAATCATTCTCCTCCTTTTTGTCAATCATCAACAAAGGGTAAAAAACAAATCAATAATAAGAATATATATGCGATATACATTCATGAAGAGGAAGATGCTAAGTTAGCTTCCCTGCATACATGCATTACATGAAGAAGGGATGACAAATCCTAACTCACATAAAGTATAGTATACAATGCATAAGTGGAGATGTGAAGCTCTCCTACACACGTGTATCACATAAAGAAGAGATGTCAAGCTCCT